>JASKGM010036401.1:0-23896 GCA_034509205.1 Ceratonia siliqua
CAATTTCCCTACACCACATTTCACATCAGACCCATAAATAAGGTTATTGGTTAAAAAAATACATATACTGATACACACACAACACAAACACAATTGTTTCTTGTTAGGTACACTCCAATAAAATCTTCCAAAAGTGAATGTATAAGTGTTGTTATCTAGTGACACTATAAATTTTTACGTCTATCTTGAGTAAAAGGTATGTATATAAGAACTATCAAAATATAGTGTTTGGTGTAATTTAAAGTATTGTTTACCTGATTCAACATTATGGGTTGCAAGAACAACAGCACCAGGCCCATTGGCAATCTTTTCAAGCAGTAAAGATGAGCACTCATTGAAGCACCTGTGGGTGTCCTGAATGGTATTGTGAATTGGGGAAGCGTAGCCCAAAGAAGCAGCCAATGTTCTTTCGGTTGACATATAAGCACCCCTAACCAATTTGAACCCCATTGGGACTCCCATTTTGTCTGCGGCCATGGTTGTCTTCAACAACCTCTCTTTTGCATCTTTCAAGTAAGTTTGAATCGTTCCAAACAAGATGGGGTTGTCATTTTTATTGTGCAAAATTGCAGAAGAGTACGTGAAGTAATCAATGGCTGGCTGAACTGCTGTGTGCTCTGCATCAACCAACAGAGGAATATTGGCTTGAACACATTTTTGGCAAAGCTCTTGGAGCCTCTGGTTGGCAAGCTGAAGATCACTCTCTTCTTCTGGTGATAGAGGCTCGGGTCTCTTTCGGGTGTGATATAAAGGGCTGGATTCTGAGAAAATGGGAAGGGTTTCTTGCTTCCATGGCAGATTGAAAGAAGGGTCTTTCTGTTGCCACCTTAGCAAGTCACTTGTTCTCTCAAGCAGCCTCATGGGGCATATTGCAGTGATTTTCACAATGACAAAGCTCACCTGTCACATCAAAATTGAATCTTCCCCCATTAGTCATCATCATTCTAGAAATCACTAAACAAAACAAAAAAGTAGATCAAACACAAAATCAACCACGAGACTTCTGTGGTGTACCCGTGCCCTTTTGGCAAGAAACGACAATGAAATTATGGAGACTGGAAAAAAAATTTGTTTGCCCCATTTTCCCACATCAATTTTTGTTTCCTTAGACGAACATTACACATTTACACTTCTGGCCATTCCGTTCCTAATCCTTGAGAGGGACCTTGGAAGGCAAAAGCACTGTCTTTTGCAGGTGGGACCCATCCACAAGATTGACAGGCCCGCCAAAGTGGACGGTACTCATTGAAAGAACCCAATTAGTACAACATTTGGATCCTTTTGTCTTGTCACAAAAGGGCAATTCGATACTATAATAAGTCACCAGTTGAATGACAGTGGTGAAATTTTTAGGTGGTAGGAGCAGATGGTAGCTCGCAACTAGCATGGCCCTGACCTCGTGCAGCTCCATTTTCCAGTTGTATCCCACCATGGAGGTGGGACCCACTCGGTGTCTTTTATGGATGCGGGACCCAATACCAGTAGCCACCATTTTCTCATGCAGATTTAGCGTTAGGTACGCCTGAGATGTGCCCCTGGGTTTGGGAGTGGACGTGTCTGGTTTGATGGTCCAGCCCGAACCCCGTGGCAAAAGGAAGACCCAGAAAGAGATGTGGCACGCAAAGAGCGCGTCTATTTTTATTCAGTCGGTTATTTGCAAAAAAAAAAAAACAAAATTTGATTTTGAAAAAAAAGTGGAAAGCTTACGGAAGATGGCGGAAGCGATTTGCTAACTTCGACAGTGTGAAGGAAACCATTTAGATTACGATCACAGGCTTCGTTATCGTGGGCGTCTTCGACCCCATAAACGAGCATGCCTCGCAAGCCGGCGTCGTTTAAGGACCCGATGCTCCGGCCGGCGGTGACGGCGTCCTCGCCAGCGCAGAAATGCTCGTAGAAGGTGTGTCTCATGGTGGTCGATACCAGATCCTTGAACAAGCCGATCTCCATGAGCTTGGACTTCATGACCCACATTCCGAAATCCACCATGGGCCCGATGGCCGTGGCGTGGAGGACAGCGGAGGAGCGGAGAAGCTTGGCGGTCGGCACGAAGGAGAAGAGCTTCTCAACGTCGTCGAAGTTCAGATACGACTCGAAGCTGGGGGCGCCGGCAGCTGCGGCGGTGGACGGCGGTTTCTGGAGTTGGGTTTTGTCAAGAAAATAAGGGGGGACGGCTGCGGCCGTGGGCGAGAGAGAGGTCTGGGCGGCGTTGAGAGGCTTAGTGGCGGTATTGTAACGGAGATTCCTGAGAATTCTTGGAGGGATTACACGGGTGGCCATCAACGGTAGCGACGACGCCAATAAAACTATTATATTCTCTCTCTCTCTCTCTCTCTCTCTCTCTCTTGAAGCCTCTCTCTCTTTGAAGCCTTTTTTTTGTTTTGGTTACTCACCAAATGCAATACGCGAGTTGCGTAGTGAGGTACGAAGGGGGCTTTATAGGCAAAAAGGGCGTCAAGTTGGGCTAAGCTAAACTAAGTAAAACGGTAAAGTTGGGGAACTATTATAGACTAGTCAATGGTCTTTACTCTTTTATTTATAGTATTATTTCTCATTTGCTTCGTCACCTGGTTACACTACAATCTAAAATGGGTAAAAATAATTTTATTTCTCTTACTATTATTAATTTAATTTGGGGATTTATTTCTTACCCAAAATAAATGTGCTCTTATATCTTACCTAATCACCACTGTATTTAATGAGAAAATACACATTTATTTTAATTGATATCACTGTCACTGCCACCTAAGCAAGGTTTCAATTACATTAAGGGTATATGTAAAATACAATTGTGAAAAAAATATATACATATATATTTAGAGGATTTTTTGGTATCTTACTTATTAGTGACATGTTGACGTGGCATTAGTATTTATTGTTAAATAAAAAAGAATATAATTATTTAATGATAAATATTAGTGTATCATTACACAAACGTATTGAAAAATAGTGATATTTCATTAATTTAAATTTATTATGAATTCTATATGAGATATTTTTTTAAAATGTCTTTTAATTAAGTATAAAATTAATAATTTATGAGTGCTTCTTGGTACAAAGTTGATAAAATCCAAATTGAATGGAGATTTCCCAAAATTGTGGGTTATGAAAATATTATTAAATTTATTTGGTGTATTCATAATAAAAAATATCCTTACTTGATTTGGTTTTATATATTGAGTAAAGATGTTGAAAGTTATTACCTTTATTTTGAATATTAATTTGTATAATTAAATTATAAAAAAAATGAAAGCTGTAAGAAGTGAGAAGAAGCCAGGGTGTAATTTCTAGATATACGGATGAGAGTAGTTGAAGGAATCAGTTCCACGCCGATGTGAGCTGGCGACTCAGTCGGTAAGTCCAAATTCTAGAGAGAGAAAGAGAAAGAGATGAGACCGAACTTACGTGGATCCACGAACTCCTATTCCTAACATTAAGGCTGCCCATCCCTGGTCACTGGTGACGTGTAACTTGTGGGGACAGCTCTGTAAATATTTCATTTTCTTATTTTAAAAATAATACTCAATTTTTTATAATTATAAAAAAATATTAAAAGTAAATTACTTTTTACTTCTTTTTGCGTTGATAATATACTGTCACTATTAATTTCATTTTTAAAATAATATTAAATTTTATAAAAATATTAATTTATCTTTTAAATTAATATAATCAAAAATTAAGAAATAAAGGTAAATTAACGTTCACTGTCAGTTAAAAAATAAGAAAAATACTGAATTTTATATCACATAACATTAGAAAGTAAAAATAATTTTCTAATACTAATATAATAATTAATTAAAAATAAAAATAAAGTATATCTTTATAAAAAACTAAATTATATTTAAAAAATAAAAAAGTATTGAATTAGATTATTAAATTTTGATTGAGATAAAATAATTTCTATTTTTTAATCTTATTAGAAGAAGAAACAAATTAATTTTCAGTGTAAATTTGAAAACTTTTCTCAAAATGGAAATCGCTATTATTGCGAAGAAACTAGAAACTGAGTGTGAAGATTCTAGAAGTAGAGGCTTTATGATTCGCACATGCAGTGCTTCTTACTTTGAGAACTAATAATAGAATCTATCAGATTTTGAACTCTAATTTTAGATGAAAAATTAACGAATGAGAATTTTTTAGTCTTCAAAATGGATTAATATTTTGTTTGATCAATATTAGGAATTATTATTTAGAGCTCCCGGCTGTAGTTCTATTTAAATAGGAATTTTATCTTTAAACAGTTTTAAAATTACCATCTATCATTTAATTAAATATTAAAATTAATAATTTAATTAATATAAACTAGTTATATAATTAAAATAAAAATAATAAATTTATTATATAAAATAATATAAATATCTTTAAAATAAATAAAATAAAATCTTTGATTAAATTATTTTTAAAAATTAAAGTTAATTAAAAATTTTATTTTTATAAATTTTTAAGATATTTATGTTATTTTATATAATAAAATTTTTATTTTTTTAATTACATAATTAATTAAAATTATTAATCTTAATATTTAATTAAATAATAAAAAATAATTATATTAAATTATGATAATTACAAATATAATATATTTTAATTAAAAAATTTATAATAACAATTAAAAATTAAGGTAAAAAAAATACAAAATCCTTATTAAAGGAATAAGGCCCAGCCCGAACCAACCGCTGACCGAACCTAATTCATATTAAGCTTAAATCTGTATTATCCACTAAGTTGATAAAATTTGATTTTGACTCAAATCTTTTATTTGTATTATTAATCTAATACTATTTTAAAAAATTGCAATATTTTTAGAACATTATTATTGCTATTTAATGGGGAACCAAATTTGTGCTAAGCACAGTTTAATTTTTTTCTATCTTGTTTAAAATGTTATTATTCAATTATAATTTAATATATTTTTAACTCAGTAAAAATTTAAATTTTAATAAAAAGATTAATATTATTTGTTACTTTCACCTAATTAATGCTAGACCATTATCCATGAGACATTTATCAAAATTTATACTTATTATTATATACAAGAAGTTTCTTTTAGAAATACAATATTATAATTCGCACGAAAATCTCGTTCAACGTTCTTTAATATCTTATATGCACATGCATAACTCATGCTCGAGAAATCATAGCTGCATGTTTCCCATTTATACTTTCAAATTCATACAAGTGGGGATGGGAAATAGGATAGCGATGTTCATATATTATTTTTTTATTTTATGTATATATTATTTTTTATTTTATATATTAATAATTAAAAGTAAAATAATAAAATATGTAAAAATTAATGTATTAATATCATTGGAGGCATTCTTTGTTCTAAGTCTTTGCCATCTCTGCCCTCATATTTCGCAACGATGGATAAATTTTTCTCATTTGTCTTTTCTTCAAACATCAAAATCTAGAGAGATTTATAATTATAACTAATTGAGTAAAATATTTCAACATTTGTTCTATTTTATTGGTCTTATACATATCTTTCATTTATTTTTAAAACTTACATAAAAATTCAATTAAGTCAAATTGTTAGAAAGTTTTTTATTTATTATTTCATTGACTAAATTATCCTTATCTATTTTAAACACTCAAATTCATTTTTTATATTCTTAAAAGTATGATATTCTTTCTTTCTATTAAATTTATGTCATGTGACATATTTTTAATAAAAAAATATCACATGTCATAAATTCAACAAGGAAATAGTTTTAAATTTTTATATAGATAATTAAAAATTAATCATTGATCAACTGTTATTTTTTTATATTGAAATTATGTATAACTTGTTTTAAAAATATAAAGGAGGTATGTGTAACATTTAGAAATAGAGGAGATATATATGTAAGAATAGGATGGTACAATAAAAGGGGTTGGAGTATTTTACTCCTAATTAATTTTAAAAAATATTTAAACATTATATTTCATATTCTAACACAATCCTTATATTTTGAAGTCCATTCCAACATCATTATTTATATAAAAATATATATAAGATAAATGAGATTTAATTATTATTTTTTTTGCTAATCAACTTCTTATACAATGTAAACGTTTCTAATTGGGTCCCTTCCATCAATACATACTATAACACCGTTAAAATTTTGTTAGCTAATATAATAGAAATTGACTACCTGTTATTTTTATATGGGTCTAGTCATCACTGCGTAATTTTTAATTAAGTGCCTAAACCCAAAACTTAACCTTAAACCCTAATATCATAAATATTAAATTCTAAATTCTAGATACTAAACCCTATTCCTAAATCTTAAACTTTAAATTGTATGCCTTAAATAATAAATTCTAAACCCTAAATATTAAACTTTAAATGCTCAACCTCAACCTTAAACCATAAATACTAAACTTTAAAACTAAACGCTAAACCCTAAAATTCTTAAACCTAAATCTTGAATACTAAATATTAAACTCTTAAACTCTAAACTCTAAACCTTAAATACTAAGCATTAAACCTTAAACCCTAAATACTAAACACTTAATATGAAACCCTAAACCTTAACCTTAACCACTAAACACTAGACCCTAGACCCTAAGACTTAGGTTGAGGTTTAAAGTTTAGGATTTAGGATTTAGTGTTTAGAATTTAGAGTTTAGTTTTTAAGACTTAGAGTTTAGCATTTAAAATTCATAATTTAGTATTTAGGGTTAGAGTTTCAAATATATGATTTATGATTTAGTGTTTTAAGTTTATGGTATATATAGGGATTAAGGTTTAAGATTTATGGTTTAGAAATTAGAGTATATGATTTAGACTTCAGAGTAAAGGATTTAGTGTTTATGGTTTAATATTTAGGATTTAGGGTAGTTTAGGGTTTAAGATTTAAGTTTATACATATACCAAATTGAAAACAAGGGAAGGTGTGACGACTTGATTAAAAACTACATGGTAATAACTAAATACACCCAGAAAAATGAAACGGCCGCTTCCATTATCTTAAACAATAAATTTTTAAAGGTGTTGTAACGAGTATTGATAACGTGGACCCAATTAAAAATGTTTGCAAAGTATAAGGAATTGATAACAGAAAAAAAAACAAAATTACAAGGATCCAATTAAATATTTGATCAAACTTTAAGTACTCAATTGATAATTAAACCAATAAATTATGTTATATATTTAACATCTTCCCTTGAAAACAATATCTACCCTTATATTGTACACTAATATTCAAGTAGTGTATAAAGTATTTTAGTTAATTTTTTTCTTAAGTTTTATTTTATTATCTTTATCTAATCTTGTTAAAAAATTGAAAATTTTACTAGAAAAACATACATTTGGCATAGTTAACATTTTGTAAGAAAAAAAGTAAGGACAAAATATTTGGAGAAGAAAATTAATAAATTTAATACAATATTTTCTACTTGCCTCTAATAAAAAACTCACAATCTTATAATCACTTATAGACAATTTGCAATTAGTTTGATTTATGATCCTTTACGAGATGTATAAATAAAGTATATTATAAATAAATATACAAATATATCATATGTGGTCAAGTGAGATTCATAGATTTTACCTCTAATATATTTATATATTTATTTATAACTAATTTAATTTGTAATATATATATAAAAATTAAATTTACGAACTTGTCATTCATAATTGGTGGTTTTGAACTGTGGTGTATGGTTCCAAAGGCAGAGAGAAGGTCACAATTATATTGGCAGCGTTAGAAAGAAAGTTATCCTTGATAGCCTCCGTCACTTGAGGATTCTTTTTAGTCTGTTTTTTGAGAATTTTAATTTAAAAATTGAAGATTTTTATATTTGGTATATATTTTTTTAAAATTATTTTTAAGAAATTAAAATTTTTATGAATGATTTTTGGTCAATTTTTTCACCCAAATATTTTTATGGGGTAGTGGTATTCTTATATATCTATAAACATGAAAAATTTTTTAAATATAAAATATTTATTTTGTTTCTATCTATACCTTTTTTTAGTTATTATATATTATAAATATTAACAAATTTTAATATAATTTAATAAAATAAATATTATATATTAAAATTATTAAAATAATAATAAATTTTATATATAAATAAAAAATTTATAATATATATAAAATAAATATAAATAAAATAAAATAAACAAAAAATAACGAATAAAGAAGCTTATATTAATTATTATAAATATAAAAATATTTTTTGTAATTTAATAAAATTAATATTATTTATATTAAAATTAATAAAATATAAATAAATAAAATAGATAAAATAATAATAAATAAAGAAACTTATATTAATTATTATAAATATAAGAATATTTAAAAATAATAAAATAAATATTATTTATATTAAAATAATAATAACAAATTATATAATTATATAAATTAACTTATATTTATTATTTATTAACTATTATATATAAAGAAACAATTATAAAAACTAAACAATTGTTTAAAGATATTTTTATAAAAAATATTTGCGGTCTCAAAAAAATTATATTTAAATTAAATATAAAAATAAAATATTTTAATTAATATTTTTAAAAATATTTAAAGTCAATTAAACATATTTTATAACATTATGGTACTGAACCCAAATCACACTTGATTTTTTTGGTTGATTTTATTTATTTATTTATTTACAAAAGTCTTATTTTACTCCCTTAAATAGGGTTTTATATCAATTAAATTCATCACAGATTTTTTATATCAATTAGTTTTCTCAAAAATTAATTTTTGTATAAATAACTTTTTACAAATTTAGTAAATTACTGTTTAGATCTTTAAAAGATTCTCAAATTCTTAATTTAGCCTTTTAAAATATTTTTTTCTCAATTTGGTTACTAAGTAGTATTTTTATCTTCAATGTCATTTTGAAGATCAAATTGAAAAAAAAATGCTCAAAAAGACTTTTTTTTGAAGTAAAAGATATACATTAGAGAAATAAATTGAAAATTAAAGAATCTTTTAAGAACTAAAACAATAATTTGTTCTTTTTTTAAAAAAATGAAAAATCTAGGAAGAAAAATAATTTTAGGACTGGAGGTAGAGATGTTCAAATTGAAAATAAAATGATCTATTACATTAAATTAAATCAAATCAATCAAAATCTGTTTAGTTTGATTTTCTTTAAAGCTCCATTTGTTTAGGGAAACAATTTATAGTAAAATTTTCTATTATTTATTTTATTAAAAAAATTATTTAAATTATTTAATTTGAATTACATTAAAAAATCTTTTGTGAGATGGTGATTAGTGATGGGAGCAGTAAAAATATAATGGTTGATGTTATAAGTAAAAAGATTAAAGATAGAGATCAAGAACATAAAAGAGAATATGAGAGAAAATGAAAATCACAAGAGATTAGTTCTTTAGGAACTATCTCACATGATATATTCTTCTGTTCATATTTCTTTGAGAATGAAGGTCCTTTAATCCTCATATTGGACCCTAAACATAGAAGGCAAAAAGTTACACATTTTGTCCATTAAGGACCGGTGAAGAAGAAAAGGTTACATGCCTTTAAATACACCATAATAGATTGTTATTTAAGATAATATTATACATATAAAATAAAAAGATATCATATGATTATATCATTTTTAGTAATATCTCATGCTGCTTAAAATTTATAAAAATTTTACATCACATATTTTTATTTTTATTAATTTTTATAAAATATTAATAATATAACTTTTTAAACAAATTTTAATTGTCATACTAAATATAAGAATATTAAATATCATAATATTTTATACTTTGATATCTTATACTATAATATCTAACATATCAAAATATATCATATATCAATGTACCAAATGTTTTCAATGTATATAGACTCATAAATAATAAATATAAATGAGATATTACTTAAATAATAAATTTCATAAATTTTGTTTATATCTATGAGAGGATCATGCCCTTCTCAGTTAAGAGGACAAATTCCCATGTAAGACACTTAATTTCTTGGAGGCATCCAATAATTTGAAAAAAAAAAATTTATTATTATTACATAAACAGTACTCTCATAAATGTCACAACTTTCTCAACTATTCATCATTATTCATATTACTTAGCTTATAACCTACACATTTATTAAATGCCTATAAAAACCGTTTTAAAATTTATAAAAATATCACCCTCTATTTTTTTATTTAACATTTAAGATAATAACACAATAATTAAATAAATGATTAAATAATTTTAATTATAACAAAAAATAATTATGTTTGATTAAATTATTCTTATTAAAATTAATTTAAATTTTTATTATTTTATTAAAAAATAATAAATAAGGACAAAATTAAAAAAGTAATTAATACTTTATTAATAATATAAATTAATTAATTAATTAAAATTTTTAAAATAATTATTATTTTAAAACTAATAAAATACCATTTTTCTTTTTCTTTTTCATTGGCTAAAGGCAAAGCTCCTTTTTATTGGCATGCGAGTTGGCCAGGCCATAGCCCATTCGGTTCATCTGGACATTGTATTATACCAACATATAGATTCAACCCAATTTGTTTCAGACAATGAAGAAAATAAAACTTAATGCGAGTTTGGTTTAAGAAAATATTTTATTATTTTCAAAAACAATTTTCACTTGTGAAACCACCATTTTTATATTTTTTAAAAGTACATTTACTTTCAATTTTTCTCATTTCTGTTTTCATTTTTCAATTAATTGTTATTGCTGTAATTTAGACATGCTAGTTGCCTTTTGTGTATTTAGCAGTACCACCACATTTTTCTCTTAATTATTTTTGAATGTGACTAATAATATTGAAATTATAATAAGATCTATCCATTTATTATTAAAAATAAATTGAGAGAATTATTGCTTCATATTCCATGGATACTAAATTTTTACACGTTGGTCCATAGGCACTATTATTCTTATATGGTACGAAAAGTACTGTACATTTATTTATTTTTTATTCTTTATAAAAAATAATTATTTAATTATAAAAATATATTACATTTATAAAAAATCATTATTCTATAAAAAATTGAGGATAAAAAAGAAGGAAAAAATTAATACGGTACCCATGGAGCCCCGGGTAAGAACTTTGTGTATCATGAGAAATTAAACAATAATTATCTCAAAGAAATTTAAACAAAATTCCAAAAGCACAACCTTTCATTTCTTTTTAAAAAACACAAAAAACATCTTTTATAGTTTTCAAAATTTACGAAGATGCGCACTCCACTTTTTACAAAATAAAAACTATAAATTAAACAAATACAGTTTTATATTTATTTTCTATTTTTACTAAAAATAAACATAGAAAACAATGAAAAAGAAAAACACTCCTAGCCTTTTTTTCCCCTCCATCTCATCTTAACCATAACTTTAAATTTCAGAGTCCAAGAGAATATAATTTTACAAACAACCAATTCTCTGTCTACTATAAAAACACTTGGAGCGCAACTGCAGAGATCATGAAGAATATGTTCAGAAGTCAGCTCACATACTTCTTATATAAATCTTCTGCTAGAGTTCATTATTTTCACAATAAAGATTACTCACACTAGCACAGCACAGTACAATCAGTCTTGATAATATCGGTAACTATTCATTTTTATTAGGAAGTGTTTAGTTCACTAATATTTTTATCTAAATATTTTAAATGACAGACGATATTCAATATACTCATGTTTGATATCCTGTTGACATTCAATATAACATGTCATAAATCACACCATTTTGAATGATATTTTATACCATTCAAAAATTATAAAAATCTCACATGATATTACTTTTAGCTTTAATAACTTCTACAAAATCCTTTATAATATCCTCTTTTTTTGACAATTTTAAATTATCATACTAAACATAAAAATCTTAAATATTATGATATCTCATCACATGAAAATCTTAAATATTATGGTATCTCATCACAGTATCTAAGATAATCGAGGATGTGAGATAACAATGTACTAAATGGGCCCTTTGAGAAATGCTACATTTACAAACTTTTTCTCTCACATATCTCAATCCACATCATTA
This sequence comes from Ceratonia siliqua, assembly GCA_034509205.1. NCBI lineage: Eukaryota > Viridiplantae > Streptophyta > Magnoliopsida > Fabales > Fabaceae > Ceratonia > Ceratonia siliqua. The sequence goes on from JASKGM010036401.1 coordinate 11,979, forward strand.
CACTCATTACATTACACCAAGCTTTAACTTCTCCCAACATAACTCAATGAATTTGTGAGTTATAAACAGAGTTATAAACATATATCTGAATCTAGTCATATCCTCGTTACACTTTAGACGGTCAAGACGCGTCCCTCATTTTTTCTTCTCCCACCCATCCTAATCGTTCATTTACTTTACACAATCGAGATTTCAAGAACACGACTAGATCCATTTCCTATGAATAATATGGTTTGTAAGATCAACATTTCTCTTATTCTTTGTAATGGAGGACAAAGATCAGCAACAAAACTTCTCAAACAGCAGATTGTATGACATTGACCAAGAAGTCAATACTCCATAGATCAAAGTGACCGGTATATAAATAGAAAAAAAAACACTGTATGGTGTTTCCACAATAGGTATACATATTTTTTAAAGAAAAAAATGTTTCAATTATTAGTAGTTACAAAGAATAAAAATTAATATATATGTAGAGTACAAGACCTAATATCATGCATTTCTGCTGAGAAATATTTCCCAACCTAACCAGCAGGAAAGATGAAGCAAAAGACCACATTACAATTCCTCAACATCAACAACAAAAATGGGGAAAGAGGAAACTGAATAAAAAGGCTACTGTATAGAGTTAAGAACTAAAAAATAATCAATACAAATACCTTGAGCAAGATTAAAAACTGCCATTAAGAATTTGATTATATATGCTGTGTAAAAGATTGCAGTTTATATAAGCCAATTGACGGTAATGTTGCCAAGCCAGGTGAATAATGGGAACTGAGCCAAAGCAATGAAGAGCAGGAGATAGTGGTGTTTGGTCGATTCATAACTCCTCACCTCCGCAAAAAGGACCCTCTTCATTGTTTTTACCAAGAATATTCCCATGCATAAGCAGGTCCATGGCATCAAAAAGTAGTAGGAGTAGCCCGATATAATTCTTCCAAGAACAGCCAAACACATGCCAGTGAAAGTATATCCAGCATATGCTATAATGTCCAGCAGGGGTGCCTCCCCAGTACCCAGTGAAAGTAATGTCACCTTCAGCAGCATTGCTTGCATAAACCAACCAAGCAACCCCTTGATGAACAACCAGTTCAAAGCTTCAGGACTAAACCTGGCCATAAATACAGCTTCTTTAAGAAAACTATGACAACCAGCAAGTAAGTGGAGACAGAACAAAAAGGAGTAATTTGAAAAACAACTAAATTCTCAGCGTTACATGCCAAAATCCAACTACAAAATTTTCAAAACAAGATGAAATGCTATTAGCAATCTCAATAACATATAAGAAACTCATTACTTCTGTGGCTTCCATCACAACTCAAAAATCTATTTTTAGGTTGAATTCAACATAAAAATAATCATGGAGAGAGGAAAAATAAAAACAACAGAAAAGTCTTGTCTACAACCCACCATAAAAAAAGGCAAAAGTCCAGCCAGTTATCCTGCAGTTTATAATGCCAAGTTGCTCACAACAGAGTTTCCATTGTTCAACTCCCTGTATATATAAAATATAAAGCAACAAGTTTTCGATTACACCAAGTAGTTGATAATTTATATTCCATGCCTTTCTCCCTCCTCTCTTCAATGCACAAATTTTGTTCCCATAATGATTTACCAGTTCTTCATCACAGAACAATAAAATTCACAGTACCATATTGATACATGGCGAGAGGGAAAAACAATATCTATTTGAAATTTTCCCTTAAAAGACCGTCTCAAATAGTTTATAATGCATGGATGCTGTCATCAATAACAATTCTTTAGGCTTTAATTAACTACTACTGCCATTAATATTTTGTGTAGTCACTTTTGACAATGCCAATCTAAGAAGCGGGTGCCTTGAAAACTGAGAAAATAAAACTTGAACTGGAAAAAGGTAAAATATTTCACACGATGAACACACAGTACATAAATATATCCTCGCATAAAGAGGTTGGGGGAGGAGTAACATTGCTGACTCCAAAATTTAAGGAAAATACATATAACGTGTCAGTATTATATAATTTCCCAGTATCATGGGATTAAGATAAAGGAGGAGGATTCATAGCATTAGAGACCAAATTATACTTACTTTCCACGAAGACCCAATGAGAGGCCAGCAAGAACAACATAGGTTCCAAATGCCATTAATGGAATGTACAGGTCTGGTGCATTTATGTCATAAAATGGTGGTTTATAGGAAAGCCGACCTCCCACTGGCTCAGTTATTCTTGTCCAATGACCCTGAACCAGAAAAGAAAAATACAAGGGCAAGCAGGTACATAAAATAAGATATTCAATCCAAAACCTGAGAGGGGATTGCAGAAATAATAAAAAGTAAACTATTGCTTACCCGGTGCAGGAATGGAAACAAAACAACCTTCAATTTGTTCTTAACATATTGGTCATTCACTTGAAAATAGTATTGGGGATCAGAGAAATAACGACTTATCTGTCATTCAAGAGAGAAGCTTAGTTAAAAAATAAATGACTAAATTCATACCTTCAGAGCACATCTACAATTAAGGCAAGCAAAGAGAGCAATTCAAGGTCCAATAATCCAATTAGCTGTTTAAAGTATGAGGTTACATCAACTTTCTCAGAATGAGCAATTTTCCAGACACAAATAAAAATTGAGGAAGGCAGGGAAAAAATAAAGGAAATACAAGGTTTGGAGTCCATTTTTAAGGCAGTTAAAGAGGTTACATCAACTTTCCCATAATGAGCAATTTTCCAGACACAAACAAGAATTGAGGAATAAATGGGAAAAACTAATGGAAACTACAAGAGTTTGAAGTCCATACAACAAATAACAATTTGACCAAACAGTAATAACATAAATCTTATCATGCGTCAATCACATGATGAATTAAATTATTAACAAAAGAAAAGAAAAGATAGAATTTTCCTTACATTACTTTGCACATATTCAGAACTTGATCCTAATATTCTTTCTCCATATGCACCCAATCCACCACGGATGAGTCCTGAACCAGCTACATTAAAAGCACTACCAAAAGGATTAGGTTGTGAGCTTGTTGGAGCTTGAGGTACTCCAGTTTGGGATCCGACGTTATTGTACATTGTTACAGCTATCACAAAAGACAAATATGTAATTAGAAACAACTTTAATGGATAGAAATCAACACAACACAGATAAAGAAGCTCTATTTATATAAAACCATCTCACTAAAATTTATCATCTAAAAATGATACTTGGATCCATTTCAGATGTGGGAATGCAAACGGGTCAGGTTCAGGGAGTTGAGCTCTCCCACCTTAGCCAAGAATTTTAGATAGACCCACCCCTTCCCTGCTTACTTGTCAATAATGATGTTTACCCCATTGATAAACAAAAGTGAGATTCAACAAGGCATAGAAATCAACATTTTAACCAATCAATAACGATAAGACGACCATAAGGATAGAAATGCTTAGGTTAAAGAAAGAACATTTTCCGCATTTGGTAGAAGAAAATAATAAACATGAATGATGTAGAGACCCAAGCTCCACCTGGAAGGAACCGTAGACCCCAGGAAAACCGCACTTCGCTCTTACTGAATTTCTTTGGATCAAATACTATATTATCAGACACTCAAAATAAATACTGAAACAGGTAGCAGATCCATCAAAAACATTCTTGCAAATCAGACAACAACCCATAAGAAACCCGCATAACAAAGTGAAAATTCGTAAGCTTTAAGTAGAAAGAAAAAAAGAAAGAGAGACAAACCCCAATCTATTTATACACAGAAAAAAGGGAAGGATTTGAAGAACTACAGATAAGAAATCGAGAGGGAAAAAAGAAACTTAAATCCGTTCAAAGCCTTGAGGAGGAAGAAACGAACCTCAAGAAGCCCGAATAGCGGCGATGGAGATTCTCCAGAGGAATGATGGTGATGGAAGAGAAACGCTCGTAGGAATGAAGAAGAAGTCGATGTGATCTGGAGGTTGAGAGTCTTGAGAAAGGGGGCCTTGTAAACTCCATGGGAAGGTTCTTCCTTTGTCAATCCGCAGCGTTTTGGAATTATATCACTTTGTTTTTTGTGGATACTATAGAAGAGTCTTCTCAAATTTTAAAAGAATATAAAAAATTTTACAAACTTTTTTTGTTTGGTATGACAAATGATTTTTTAAATTTAAAAAACACTTTTCTAACTTAAAAAATTATCACCATTTTGCTGGAAAGAAATATTTTTACAAGAAAAAACGATGTTTAAAATTTTTAAATCACATTAGAATTTCTATTTTGTAAAATTAATGTTTATTAATTTTTTTGAATTATCTTGTTCCCACATAAATGGTCTGACCAAATTAGAAGGTAAATTAATTGTGGTGCCCATTATACCGCTTAACTGTAATATTATAAAAATATTTTTATAATAAAAACTTATTTTTATATCTGATTGTATACTGATAACTTTGTTTATACTGTAAAAATAATTCAATTTAAATTCGTTATTTAATACTAACATTTAGATTTTCTTAAGTAACTTATTTATCTTAAAACAAGAAGTTATTTTAAAATCTAAACACTTCATTAATTAGAAAAATATAAAAAAGAAATTATTCTTTAAATATATTACTTATTTTAAATTCATTATATATGTTCAAATTTTGGTGATTGCATGCTATAATTGGGGTGGTAGCAATAAAATCTCTCACAAAAGGTTGCAAACCCTCACAGGTGGGGCCCATGATTTTTTGGGTGAACCCCACATTTTTTTGTGAGACCCACAGCGCCTTGTGAGAGGGTTCTATTTCTACCGTCTTAATAATAGGATGATAGCATAGAAATCCTCTTAAATTGTTTTCGCTTTTAGTTTTTTGAAATATGGTTAGTAACCAGCCTACAAAAAGTATCCCTAATTAATTAAAATTTTGACTTCTGCATTTAAAGGAACAAGACAATTGCAGTGATTAATGATTTAGTCCTCCAAATATACATTTTCTCTTAATTTGGTCATTCAATGTTAAAATATCTCAATTTGATCCCTTAGTACTTTTTCCTTTTCAATTTGGTCCCTCCGTCAGGTACAGCGAACAAAATAGCTAACGTGACGTTAACATCTGTCAACGTGGCATATGATTGATGATGTGTACAAAACGACGTCGTTTAACTCATGCTGAAGTGGCAAAAATGATGTCGTTTTAAGCATGTCTGGCCAGACCGAAACATGGTTAAATGGAAGGAGAAATCGCCATCTGACACAGAAATGTCATCATTTGATAATGGAGGGTTGGCAAGGATATGCACTGCGAAACGTCATTGTTATTATGAGAGTCTCGAACCTCTTCAGCAGCCATGACCTAACTTAGCAATTCATCAATGTTGTTGCTTGATCATAACCCAATGTACAGTTCCTTCCATCATGACCCAACTCTCTCAACGTTGTTCCCTTCTCTAACATGATTCTCTCTAGTGTTCTTGGTCGAAGCATCGTTCCATTAAGGTTCGTTCCCTCTTTGTGTGTGTACATTTTGTTTTTTGTCTGACATTTGTTTTTTCCCTTTAGTTTATTGTCTTGGATCTATTTACAGGAATAGTTTATTTTGTTCATGTGCACATTTAGTTTTTTGTTTGACATTGGTTGGTTCCCTTTATTTTATTTTCTTCAATGAATCTCTTTACGAGAATAGTTTATTTTTTTGTGTGTGTGCATTTTGTTTTTGGTCTGACATTGTTTAGTTCCCTTTATTTTAATTTCTTAAATGAATCTCTTCACAAAAATAATTTATTTTGTGTGTGTGTGCGCATTTTATTTTTTGTCTAACATTGTTTGGTTCCCATTATTTTATTTTCTTGAATTCTTGAATCTCTTTACAAGAATAGTTTATTTTGTGGTCCCAGTGGTTTTGTATTTTTGTTTTTTGTTCCTCAGTGTCATATATTGTTGTGGTCCCTCCCTATACTATTTTGCATTTGAGTTATATGGTTGTGGTGTCTCTCTTTTGCATTCAAGTTATGTGGTTGTGGTCCATATCTTTTGCATTTAAGTTATGTGGTTGTGGGTCTTATCTTGTTTTGCATGTGGGTTATGTGGATCACTGTTATGAAAAAAAAATGAGTTAATTATGTTTGCTTAAGTAAATATGTTTTTTGTAATAATCTTTGGTTCTCTTTTTATGCAGTATGTCTATATACTATATTACTATAGTTTTGCATCATGGTGGGCAGTTTAATTATGGTCCACCACTGACTTTTGTGGGTGGGAAGGAGGAGCATTGGAATAAATGCAATATAGATAAGTTGTCAAGCCCTGTTATTGGAAAGTTATTAAATGAGTTAGGATATGGTATGTTGAGTAATTTTCTGATCTAATTCATGCCAAGGGTATGAATGAAAGACTCAAAAAATTGGAGAGTGATAAGGATTTTACATTCCTGGCAAATACAATACAGGGTTATGATGAACTTCACTTGTATGTTAAACATCAAGTTGATACCTCTTATGTTGTTGAAGTATGAGAAGTGGATGAGGAAAACAAAGTTGACAATGATGAGGGTGGTGATTGCAATGGGTAGTACAGTAGAGTTGTCAAATTGGGTAAACCCGTTGGGTTGGCCCGCCCCGCCATGCAAATGGGGTAGGTTGGGTTGATCCCTTCTCAGCCCGTCCCGTTTAGCAGTGGGTCAAGATGGGTTCGGGCAGACTGGTCCGCCTTTCTTTTTTATTTAATTTTTATGTGCCTTCTCTTTCCTTATATATAAGCCCTTGGTATATATATCTAAACTTCTAGTATCATTTACATTTGACTTTTGTTACTATTTGTATACTTTATGGCTTTTGTAGTTTAAATTTATGGGTTTGTGGTGTTAAACCATTCTCTGCTAAGAAAACTAAATGTTCTTGAAGTTTAAATTTAATAATCTGCATGGCCTTAATTAAAATGCTAATATATTAAGGTTGATGCATTACAATTTATAATCATTTGTTTAAAATTTATTTATTATACAAAATATAAAAAAATTAATTTTGGAGGGATGACCCGCCTAACCAGCAATCCATCAGAGGGCAGGTTGGACTAGAGTTTTTTCTAGCCGACTACACCCTATTTGGAGACAAGTTGAGGTAGGTCGACCCACCTTGACACATCTACAGTACAATGACAATGATAATTTCAGTGATGAATTACTTGACTATATATACTATTGCTGACTCACTCAAAAATGAGCAGTACAAAGGCTATCCCCAGTGCAGGAAATGTTGAGTAATAATTAGGAATAAAATTCCTAGATCGTCTCATCATATAAAGTTACTTAAATTCAAACTTAAAAATAAAATAAAATAACAAACAATAAAAATAAAAAGGGCACTGGTCAAAGACCAGATTCAAAATTGGAGATGTGATTGATGCAGGGAAAGTAGAATAAAATAAAATAAAAACAATAATACTAGTAACCAAATTAAATTACTAAAATTAATTAACTAAAAAATAACTAACTAAACACCAAATTGTAAAGCAAATCACTACTCAAACATTAACCAACTAATAATTACCACACTAATTGGAATACTCAAAATTAATAACTAATTATATCAAATTAAAATTAGACAATCAAGAAATCAACAAAGCTAAATAATTTTAATTAACAAAAATTAATAAAGAAACAAAACACTTGATAAATCTAATGATGCTTAGAAATTAACAAAACTAAACTAAGAACTATGCTAGACTAGAGAACAGTTAACCAAAACACAAACTAAACTTGAAAAGCCCCAAAATAAATAATTGTAGGGTTTAACCTTAGATTCTAAATAAAATTAAATCCATTGAAATATACTGTAAGTTAATCGAAAGTATGAAGGAACATGAAAACAACTTAAATCAAAGTCAAATAAAAAGAATAGAAAGTCTAAGATATTCAACTCTTATTAAACTTCAAACTAGAAATAAAAAACTAATAAGTGAACAAAGCAAGAAGATGGCCAGTGAAAGAGGGGCAGCAAGTAATGAAAATGAGGCTAAGAAGCAGACAGTGGACCCCTAAAGGAGTTCTACACAGCTGCGTTCCAGTTGTTGTTTCCCTTCAAAACTGCGCAACACCTTTTTTCTGCTTTGCAACTTCCTCTCCTCCTTTTCTAACTATTCCCCCGTTCCCTTTAGGTTACCCAAGAGTCCCTTCTGCTAGCCACACGACGTCGTCTAGTGGATTAGAGGGTCCCTTTTGCAACGTTGCATTTTGATGCATTGCACTTTATTCCTATTTGCTACAAGCATGCCATTGCAGGAAAGTGTTGTTTTTCAATTGCCACTTGACAGACTTGTAGTTATAAGGGGTTGACCACAGAATTGCCTCTTGCCAGCACACCAAAACGTTGTAGTTTTGGTATTAAAATACTGCTATGCATTTTACTTATGTGCTACTGTTTCTTCCTTGCTGCTGATAGATGGTCATGGTCATTATACTTAATGATTCAAGCAACAATTATAATATTAAAATGGCACAATTTGGATTTGGGCTCTTCATGGAAGTTGTAGATCTTCCTCTCATATTTCCAACACACCTAAACTTGCTAAATTTGGACTTGTAGAACTCCAAATATGAGCTGAAAACAGAGGCAGAGTCTGGGTGGCTTGTTGAACTTCTGACAAATTCAGGGGCTTCTATTTTTGCTCAATTTGGATCTCAAAATTATAGAACTAGGTTTTGGGCTATACATACAAGTTGTATCCCTTTGTCTTGTCTTTCCAAAAAACTAAAAAACACCTGAAATTGAGGTCTGTAACTCTAATTATAGTACAAAATCCAGATAGTGTTCCGGGTTTGCTTGAACCAGCACTTGATTTTCTTTCTAAACTTAGTCCAATGTGTACCTCTTCACATTAGTCCAAATCAACCCTAAAGCAACAATTAAAATATATGAGTATGTGAAAAAATATTGCCCAATTAAATCACAAGTAATAAAATAAGAAAAAATATGCTATTATCAATTTAAATCACAACTTGGATTTAGGTCTCTCAACTAATTTTTCTATTTAAAATCAATAATAATGTCATGAAAGAATTAAATTATATTGGCTCTAAATGTCTAAAATGTGCAATATTTCAGTTCAATTAATTGCCATGCTATCAGTGAAGATGTATCTTTCAATGAAGTACCACTAAATGAAGAGGAACCACTACCGCGAAGAGGTACCAATAAATGAAAATAATCCAACCTCCGATGTGCCTAATGTTAGGCCGAACAATAGAAGCCCTATGGCATAACCTTGGTGAGAGACCATTTGAGGGAGAAGACACTTACGAGCCTGAATAGTTTATTAATCTTGATGATGGCAGCAATGAAGATCAATCATTCAAGAAACACACAGATATAAGAGCAAAAGTCCTAGATTTACATAGCACAACACGAAAACTAAATTTGGGAATGTGGTATTTGAACTAGGGCAGTAGTTTTCAAACCAGCAAACATTTAAAGAGGCTATAAAAGATTATGCAGTGGCAGGTTCTTATCAAATTAAATTTGTGAAGAATGATTCAAAGAGGGTGAGGGCAAGATGCAGGGAAGGGCACCCATGGGAAATACTTTCTCCATCGATAGGGAAAGTATATGTTTTCAAGTGAAAACTATGGTGGATGTGCACACATGCAGTGGAAGTTTCCACAATAAGCAAGCAAGAACTAAATGGCTTGCTATGAAAATATTGAGCAAGTTGTGAGAACAACTAGATATATCGGGCACAAATATGTATAAATACATTAAAGCACAATTTTAGGTGCACACATGCAATGATAAAGTGTATAAAGCAATGAACATTGCAAAGGGGTTGCTTGAAAGTTCATAGAAAGATCAATATTCCAGGATTTGGGACTATTGTGCTGAACCTTTAAAGAGTAATACTGGATCAACAGTGCAGTTAATGGTTGAAAGGCCACAACTACTCTGTCACCCATTTTCGAAAGATCTATGTATGTGGATGCTTGCAGGAAGGGATTTATGAACGGGTGTGAACCTTTTGTTGGCTTAGATGGGTGTTTTTTAAAGGGATATTAAGGGGGTGAGTTGTTGGCTACAGTTGCCATTAATGGCAATAGGGCTTCTATATTAGAGCTTATGCTATAGTTGATGTTGAGTACAAGGACACATGACAATGGTTTATAACAAGACTTCTAAAAGACATTGCACCTATACGAGAAAGGAATGTGTTTTATGATAGATCAGCAGAAAGTGAGCTTACAAACTACTATTTCCAACAAATTAGGAATTAAAAATTTTATAAATCTTTATATATTATTTTTACAAATTAATCAGACATTGTTGATAAACTAAGTAATTATCATGCTTGATACAGGGACTTGTTTAAACTTTAGTACATATGTGCCCTAGATTTGAGCAGAGATTTTGCTGGAGATATTTATGGAATAACTTCAATAAAGAACGTAAAGGGCTTAAGCTGAAGAAAGTGTGGAGATGTGCAAAATCAACCATTGTTGAGGACTTCAAGAAGAATATGAAACAAGTGAAGCAGATGTTAGAGCTTACAAAGAGATAACTTGATAAGATTAATTCTAAGTTATGGTCAAGGCATGCCTTAGTCAACCTCTAAGAATGACTCGTTGACAAAATGTGCAGGTAATTCAATGCCAAGATAACGAAGTACTGATCGAAACCAATATTGACCATGATAGAGGAGGTTAGAGTTTATCTAATAAATAAAATTAGCAAATGTAAGGTGAAAATGTTATGATACCAAGGTCCAATATGTCCCATAATACAAGACACGTTGGAGAAAACAAAAACGGCTAATAGGTTTTGGACACTAGTGTGGGTAGGTGATTCTAAAGGAGCAAGGTATGAAGTAGAATGTTTAACGAAGAAATTTGATGTTGACTTATCCAGGCAATCATGCAGTTGTAGAAAGTGAGACTTGATTGGTGTGCCTTGTAAGCATGTCATTGCAATAATCAGTTACAACAACCTTACACTAAAGGGTTTTGTTGAAAACTGTTACAATGAAGAGGCCTGCTTGAAGGTGTATGAGTCCTAAATTAAACCAGCAAAGGGAGCTGTCATGTGGCCAAATTCCAGTCATGATGCATTTCTCCCTCCTCAATTAAAAAGATCACCTAGACGACCAAATACGCAAAAGAAGAAAGATTTGAATGAGCCTCATAGTCTATATAAGCTAAAAAGAAGATATGGATATGTGAGATGCACCAAATATGGTGGTACGGGTCATAATAAAAAAAGTTACAAGGGACCACCATCAAACAATAAAAAAGGCCTTCAACTAGATAAGTACAATACACTTGTTTTTGCTTCTATAATCTCATTAATATATAAAATAGACAATAATATATTTTGGTAAAGAAAAACATTGCAGAATGGGGCTTGCATCAGTTAGTTAGGGAAGTGGTAGAGGAATGCAGGGCATCTCAACTGGACAGGTACATGCTCACTAGTTTTGGCTTATGTAAATTGATATTAACATATAATGTAGAAGCTAATGATTATGGTAGAACCAGAACATTGGAGAAGGGCCAACAGAGCACCAATTCATGGAAGGGGAAAAGGGACTACACCTTATTCATCTGGCATGGAAGTTCATCCCCAATTTAGAGGATCAAGCACACCAAGTGAAATGACAAGTGAATGCACACTGCCTGGAAGAATTGGAACAACTACAATTACAAAGAGGGGACAAAGATTAGTTGCCAAAGAAACACTCTAGGATGCATCCTATGGCTCTAGAACAAGGTTCAAATGATCTTGCTAGAGAGTCATAAGAATATGTTAGTGCACCAAGGAAGAAAAATGTAGTTTTATTGTGCATATTTGTCACAACGTGACGGCCGGTGAAAAAGCCATCGCTTTATGACTTTGAGGCGCGTAAGGGAAAAACGCAGAGAAAATAAGAGTCGCCACCAATTAATTAGAAGGATAATTGGGATCCTAAAAACAATAAGGGAAAACTGGTCCTCGGAACCAGAGG
>JASKGM010036411.1:0-23895 GCA_034509205.1 Ceratonia siliqua
TATTGTGTTATTGTTGGAGGAAATCTTGTGTCTTGGAAGAGTAAGAAGTAGAATGTGGTAGCAAGGTCGAGTGCAGAGTCTGAATATCGAGCCATGGCTTAAGTAACCTGTGAGCTCATGTGGGTATTTCAATTGTTAGATGAGGTTAGTTTCCCCACTTCTGCACCTATGAAGCTCTGGTGTGACAATAAAGTAGCGCTTCATATCGCGTCTAACCCTGTCTTTCATGAGAGAACGAAGCATATTGAAGCCGACTGCCACTTTATTCGAGAGAAGATTCAGCAAAGACTAATATCTACTAGTCATGTCAGAACTAGTGAACAATTAGCTGACGTCTTTACGAAGGCTCTTAATGGAAATCGGGTCAAATACATATGTAACAAGCTGAGCATGATTGATATATATGCTCCAACTTGAGGGGGAGTATTAAGAGTATCTAAGCTATGTTAGTAATGGTATTTTAGTCTTTAGTCTTTTAGTCTTTTAGTCTTAGTATTTCTATTAGACTGTATTTCCTTTCCCTATATATATATATATGATCACCTGTCTAATAGGACATGGTTTTCCATTATTTCTCTTTCCCTTCAACAGTGATTTACAAGAAGAAGCCTATATGGAGCAACCACCTGAGTTTATTGCTTAAGGGGAGACTGGGAAAGTATGTCCACTTCGGAAGTCATTGAACGGACTGAAGTAATCTCCTTGGACATGGTTTGAGAGGTTAAATGATGTGGTCCTTGAGTTTAGTTTGGAACGGAGTAGTTATGATCACTCAAATCTAGTGGTGGTTACATCCTAATGGTTGTATATGTTGATGATATTGTGATAACAGTAGTGGCATCTCTGCCCTAAAGAACTTTCTTCAGTCCAAATTTCAAACCAAAGACTTGGGGCACTTAAAATATTTTTTGGGAATTGAGGTTACTAGGAGTAGAAAAGGTATCTTTTTATGTCAACGCAAATATGTCCTAGGTTTTTTGAGTGATACAAGTCTACTTGAAGATAAACCATGTGAAACCCCCATGGTTCCCAGCTTGAAACTTACAGTTGATGGTTGAGAGTTACTATCTGACCTTGAGAGGTATAGAAGAATGGTAGGAAAGCTTAATTACCTTACGGTGACTCGTCCAGATATCTCATTTGCAATAAGTGTAGTGAGCCAGTTTATGTCCTCTTCTCGTACTGATCATTGGGATGCAGTTCAGAATATACTCTGGTACTTAAAAGGTACGTCAGGCCGTAGGATTCTTTATGGTGATCATGGACATTGTCAAGTTGAAGGTTTTTCAAATGTTGATTAGGCAGGTTCCCCTATAGATAGACGGTCCACATTTGGGTATTGTGTTATTGTTGGAGGAAATCTTGTGTCTTGGAAGAGCAAGAAGTAGAATGTGGTAGCAAGGTCGAGTGCAGAGTCTGAGTATTGAGCCACAGCTCAAGTGACTTGCGAGCTCATGTGGGTAGCTCAATTGTTAGGTGAGGTTGGTTTCCACACTTCTGCACCTATGAAGCCCTGGTATGACAATTAGGCAGCACTTCATATCGCGTCTAATCCTGTCTTTTATGAGAAAACGAAGCATATTGAAGCCGACTGCCACTTTATTCGAGAGAAGATTCAGCAAGGACTAATAGCTACTAGTCATGTCAAGACTAGTGAACAATTAGCTGACATCTTCACGAAGACTCTTAATGGGAATCGGGTCAAATACATATGTAACAAGTTGGGCATGATTGATATATATGCTCCAACTTGAGGGGGAGTGTTAAGAGTATCTAAACTCTATTAGTAAGGGTATTTTAGTCTTTAGTTTTTTAGTCTCAGTATTTCTATTAGACTATATTTCCTTTTTCTATTATATATACATGATCACCTGTCTAATAAGACATGGTTTTCCATTATTTCTCTTTCCCTTCAATAGTTATCAAGGAAGGAATTGATGAGTAATAATGAGGGGTTTACTCCTAATATTAATCTGGAGTTGTAAACAGCTGTCTAATAGTTGAAAGATTATGGGTTTAAGCAAGGAAAGAATTAGGGAGTTATTTCGGTTTCTATTTTGGAATTAATCCTGATTTAGCAGGATTAATGTTTCATATTTTTATTTTGAATTATTTTCGTTTCTAGGAGATTGAGGGATCCCTTGAAGCATCCCAATTTTAATCTCTATATGTCAAGATAGGGAAACTTCGAAAAATAGATCTAAGAACTCTTCCGGTGGTTAAGTACTATACTAGAGCTACTAGGAAGGCTTACAACAAATTGGTATTAGAGCTAGACATGGCTGACTAGTGCTTAAACCGATTGAAGGGTGAAATTAGATCCTTAAGTGCAGGGTAGTAGTCATTGCAGCAGGAGATGAGTGTAATTCAAGAAAAATTGATGAAACACATTAAGGAAATGGTCATGGTTCTGCTCAACTAGATTCAAGACTAATCATTATTGAATACTGGAAATGGTCATGGATGATCAATGCTTCATGGCAGAGACAAAGGAAAGGGGGTTATGGGAAGCAATAGCTCGGTGGCACCAAAATTGACTAAATTGGACCTTCCTTGATATGATGGTACAAGTGATCCAAGAAAGTGGATATGCAGGGCAGTACAGTTCTTCAAAAGCTTATGTATGAAAAAGATAAGACACCAATGACTAGCTATTGTCTGGAGGGTGAAGTTCAACTTTGGTACCAAAGATTTCATCAAAACAGAGAGGCTGACCAAGAAACTTTAAAACTGGAACTGCACTTGCAATATGGACTGAGGTTTCAAAACTTTTGTAAAGATCTCACCAAACTTCAACAACAGAGTAGTGTTTGCAAGTATAAAAAAGAATTTGATAGGCTATTGCACAAGGCAGGGAGCCTCACTGAGGAGCAGCAAGTGGGCTGTTTTGTTAGTGGGCTAAAGGAAGTAATAAGGATAGATATGCAAGCTGCTAACCTAGTAATGGTGTTAGGAGTAATTGGTTTGGCTAGGCTATATGAGTCAAAGTATATGGGCTTACAGAAGGATAAGGAACATAAAAAGGTGCCTACATTATCTAGTTACCCCTTTTACTAGCCCCTAATGTGTCTAAGGCTCAGAATCTAGCCATTAGGAGGCTAAGTCCCCCTGAACTTAAGGAAAGGCGTGAACGAGGGCTTTGCTTTAATTTTGAATAGAAGTGCTCTTTGGGGCATCATTGTAAGAAGCTATTTCTAATTGAAGGAACCTTTCCAACGGCTAATAGTGAAGAGGATGAGGAAGAGTAGCCAACAGACCTGGAAAATCCTCCAAAGATCAAGCTTCATGCAATATCTAGGATGGCTACATCTCAAACCATGAGAATCAAAGGGAACGTAGGAAGGTTCACGATCACTATACTGGTTGATTCAAGAAGTACCCATAACCTCTTGAATTCGGCCATGGCTGCAGATATGGGAGTTCAACCAATGAAAAAGGGGAAATTTGAAGTGATTATGGCCAATGAAAACAAGATGGCTAGTGGGGAACTATGTAAGGACTTGTTATTAGATGTTCAAGAAATGGAGTTCAAAATTAGTTGTTATCTTTTGCCAATTGAAGGTTGCAATGCAGTTTTAGGAACTCAATGGTTGAAGCAATTAGGCCTCATCATTTGGGAATTTAATGAAATGTGGATGATGTTTTTTCGTGGAGTTGCATGGCACTAAAAGACATCTTAACAGAATTGGTGAGCAGCGTGCGTTTGGGAAAAAAGTACAAAAGGGAAAAAGAGCATATTTCCTGCAACTGAATGCTATTCAATTGGGTATGGAGCAAGCAGAGGAGGTGACAACTGAGCCAGAAATTCAATATCTACTTAGTCAATATGCTAATCTTTTCAAGGAACCCAATAGTTTACCTCATAGGTTTTATGACCACTAAATTATTATTAAAGAAGGAAGTGGACCAACCAATGTCAAGCCCTATAGGTACCCTCATTGCCAAAAAAATGAAATTGAGAAACTAGTAAGAGAGTTGCTCTTAACAAGGGTAATAAAGCATAGCAACAACCTTTATTCTTCTCCATTTTTGTTGGTGAAGAAGCATGATGGATTATGGAGGTTATGCATTGACTATCGAGCTTTAAATGAGGTTACCATTCAGGATAAATTCTCAATTCTAGTAATAGATGAACCACTGGATGAATTGCATGGGTCCAAGTTTTTCACAAAATTAGACTTAAGGTCTGGATACCACCAAATCAGGGATCTGGAAAAGACTGCTTTTCGCAGTCATTAAAGCCACTACGAATTCCTAGTCATGCCATTTAGGCTTACCAACGCCCCGGCAACTTTCTAATCAATCATGAATGAGGTATTCAAAGATTACCTTTGAAAAGTTGTTCTAGTCTATTTCGATGACATAATGATTTATAGCAAGGCATGGAATGAGCATATAGAGCATGTTGATAAAGTACTACATCAATTGAGGGCTCATAAATTTTTTGTTAAGAAGGAGAAATGTCAGTTTGGGCAAAGGGAGGCTAATTATTTAGGCCATGTCATTTCTCATCAAGGAGCTGCTATAGATATAGAAAAATTTTCAGCCATGGTTTCATGGCCAAAGCCTACTACCTTAAAGAGCCTAAGAGTATCTTTAGGCTTAACTGGATACTATAGAAAGTTCATAAAAGGGTATGGGTCCATTGCCCAATCACTGACCCAAATGTAAAAAAAGAAGGCGCTTCAATGGAGTTTTGAATCTGAAAAAGCCTTTGAAAATCTTAAGGCTACAATGGTGACTAGTTCAATTCTGGCAATGCCAGATTTTACATAACCATTTATAGTAGAGTGTGGTGCTTAAGGAAGTGGGATAGGAGCTATGTTGATGTAAACAAAAGGCCAGTTGCTTTTTACAACTAAGCCCTGCATGGGAAGAACTTAAATTTGTCAACTCATGAAAAAGAGTTGCTGGCCTTGGTTAATGCTATCAAGAAATAGAGACCTTATCTCCTAGGAGCTCAATTTGTGGTTCGAACTAATCAGAAGAGTCTCCAATATTTATTAGGCTAGACTATTACCATTGTAGCTCAACAAAGGTGGTTAGTTAAGCCTATGAGGTATGATTTCAGAATTGAATATAAGAAAGGGCATGAAAATGTAGTTGCTGATGCCTTATCATGATAATATGAACCTCAGCTTGTTGCCATTTCTATACTAGTACCAGATTGACTTGAATCTGTGAATGCTGAAATTGAAGTTATTAATGTGTAAGGGTATAAGTGTTTTATCCTATTTGTAGCAAGGATAATACTATCTATTCTTATTGTAAGGTATTTCCTTATATTTATTATTGTGCCAACTCTAAAGGGGTATTTAGTGCTTTCAAACCTTCCTCTCCGTCAATCTTTCCCTCAATTCTTCTTCCTTTCTTCTTCTCACAAATTACATGGTATTAAAGCAAATTTGGCACAAACCCATCCAAGCTAAACCCAATTCTCTTCTTCCCCTCTTGTTCTTCTTCTCTAGAGATGCACTACAGTTACGCGCATTAGCAATGTATTGCATGACAAGTGAGTGTTGCTGGTAGGATGTTGTTTGGCCACCAAGTAGAGTTGTCGACGGTTGAGGGTGGTGCAGAAGGGCTGGTCAGCGGTGTCTTTGCCTGCCGGAGGTCTAGGTTTGCAGGCCAGTGACTGGGCTTGCTGAAAATGCATGTTTCGCACGTGTACGAATCTGTACATCAGCTTTTTGCTAATTGGATTGACCAATTCTGAATCTGTGGGGTTATTCTGGGCACTTGGTTGAACCTTTCTGTAATTTCAGTTTCTTCATTTTATGTCTTCTTGCCATTTCATTTTCTTCAACTCTAGAATGGCTGATAAGAGTTTGTAGAGAAAGTTGGTTACTGAGATAACATCTTCTAGAATTACTGATAAGAAGCTAAATGGAAGTAGTAAGAACTTGACTCAATGGCAGAGAACCATCATGAGGTATTTATTTGAAATTAACATGGCAAAACATCTTACTGATTACCCACCAGCAAATTCAAATGAGGCTGCAAAAAAGAAGATGTTGCATGCACCAATTCTGTCTCTCTTCTTCAACTTCATTGTCAATTAGGTCATCCATCCTTGACTGTTTTGAAGAAGATGTTTCCTAGTCTTTAGTCTATATCTAGCTTAGACTGTGAATTGTGTCAGTTAGCTAAACATACCTATGTTTCCCTTTTTCCTAGAGTTATTAAACAGTCTGCTTCTCTTTTTGAGTTAGTTAATTCAGATATTTGGGGTCCTTGTCCTGTCATGTTAAAGTCAAAGTTTCACTACTTTGTCAATTTTTTTGATGATTATTCTCGAACTACATAGTTATATCTAATGGAAAACCATTAAGAAATCTTCTCTATTTTCTTTAAATTTTATCCTGAAATACAAACTCAACATGGTTGTTCTATTCGTATCTTGCGTAGTGATAATGTAAAGAAATATTTCTCCACTTCTTTCAATTCCTATTTATCTCAAAAGGGCATCATTCACCAGTCTTCATGACCACAGCAAAATGGGGTAGTTGAGAGAAAAAATCGACACCTTATAGAAGTTGCTAGAGCTCTTCTTTTCCATATGTAGGTTCCTAAGGTCTTTTAGGTTGATGTAGTGTCTACTGCTTGTTTCCTGATCAATAGAATGCCTTCAACTATTCTTGGTGGTTAGAGTCCTTACTCTATTCTATTTCCTTCACTTCCTCTCTTCCCTATTTTCCAAAAGTCTTTGGGTGTACGTGTTTTGTTCAGGACATTCATCCCTCCGTATCTAAACTTGATCCTAAGTCGTTAAAGTGTGTGTTTATGGGCTATTCTAAAACTCGAAAAGGATACCGATGTTTCTCCCATGCATTAGGTCGTTATCTTGTTTTCATTGATGTTACCTTCTTTGAGTTTACTTCTTTATTTTCTGCCTCCTCTCAACCTTTTTCATGTCTTGTGCTGGAAGATGATTTTTATTTATTTATACTGTTCGAAATGAACCAGTGCAGATAACTTACCCGCTTATCACACAGGTGTACTCAAGGCATTCATCATCACCCATAGTGACACCTCCAGCCCATCATGAATCTTCTCCTCCACTAGCTTCTTCACCCCCTGATCTTTCTCCTAATTCTTCTTCACTTTCATCTGAGCTTGATCTTCGTATTGCCGTTCGGAAAGGTAAACGCTCTTGTACTTATTCTCGTTCTTCATTTATTTCCTATGATGCTCTTTCTCCGTTGTTCAGAGCTTTCATCACATCTTTTGAGTTTATTCCTGTTCCTAAATCTCAGTCTGAAGCCCTTTCTCACCTGAGCTGGTCAGCAGCCATGAATGAGGAGTTGCTTGCTCTTAAAAAAAATTATACTTGGGATTTAGTCACTTTTCCTCTAGGCAAAAGTGCTATTGAATGCAAATAAGCGTTCACTATTAAAGTTAATCCAGATGGGTCCATTACTCGACTCAAAGCTTAGTTAGTTGCCAAGGGATATGCACAAACCTATGGCATTGATTACTCTGAGACCTTCTCCCCCATTGCTAAATTAACCTCTATTCGCCTCTTAATCTCTTTAGCTACCACTCTTAATTGGGTTATTCATAAGCTTGACGTCAAAAATGCTTTTTTCCATGGTGACCTTCAGGAAGAGGTCTATATGGAGCAACCACCTGGGTTTCGTTTCTTGCTCAGGAAGAGTATGGTCTAGTGTGCAAGTTGAATAAGTCACTATATGGATTGAAACAGTCTCCTAGAGCATGGTTTGGGAGATTCAGTGATGTGGCTCTAGAGTTTGGAGTATAACGGAGTGCATATGATCATTCTGTTTTCTACCAGCAAACTACAACAGAGTGTACTCTCCTAGTTGTCTATGTTGACGACATTGTAGCCACAGGAAGTGATGAAAATGGCTGTGTTCTCAAATCTTTTCTTAAGAGCAAATTTCAAACTAAAGACTTAGGGTATCTCAAGTATTTCTTGAGAATTGAGGTACTCCGAAGTAAAAAGGGAATATTCTTATCACAGAGAAAATACATCCTTGATTTACTTGACGAAACAAGGTTGTTAGAAGCTAAACCTTGTGATTCACCAATGTCTCCAGGCACTAGGTTGAGAAATGATGATGGTGATTTATTAGAGAATCCAGAGAGATACGGGAGACTAGGTGGAAAACAAAATTATCTTATAGTAACTTGACCTAACATTGCGTTTCCTGTGAGTGTTGTTAGTCAGTTTAGGTCTTTATATCTCAATTAACTCATTAGGAGGCAGTTATACACATCCTTAAGTATCTGAAAGGTGCCCTTGACCATGATATAATCTACAAGAACCATGGTCATCAATGAGTGGTAGGTTATACGGATGCCGATTGGGCCGGTCATGTGTTAACAGTGGGTCCACTATAGGATACTGTGTGTTTGTAGGGGAAAACCTTGTCTCTTGGAAAAACAAGAAACAAGATGTTGTCTCTCGATCTACTGTAGAATCTAAATATTGTGCTATGGCTCAACTCACTAGTGAACTAATATGGATACGTCATTTGTTAAATGAATTGGGAGTTGGACAACCTGGGTGCATGGAGATATTATGTGATAATCAATCTGCTCTCCATATAGTCTCTAACCCTATATTCCATGAGATGACAAAACACATAGAAGTTGATTGTCACTTTGTGCATGAAAAACTTCAACAAGGTCTCCTCTCGACCAAGCATGTCAAGACTGGTGAACAGTTGGCGGATATATTTACTAAAGCCCTTGTCAAAACTAGAGTTGAATATAATGAACTAGGCATGATTCATATATATGCTCCAGTTTGAGGGGGAGTGTTAGTGTGTAAGGGTATAAGTGTCTTATCATATTTGTAGTAAGAGTAATATTGTTTATTCTTATTGTAAGTGCATTTCCTTATATATATTATTGTGCCAACCCTAAAGGGGTATTTAGTGCTTTCAAACCTTCCTCTCCATCAATCTTTCCCTATCTTCTTCTTCCCTTCTTCTCACAAATTACAAAGTGAATCCTAATTTGCAAAATTTGGCTAGCAACATTGAAGTAGGGAAGGTAGAGGGACCTTGGGCTCTGAGGAATGGAATTATTTTGTTCAAAGAAAGGATTTATCTGCTGGATGACTCAACCCTTGTTCTCATGATTATTCAAAGGTTCCATTCTAATACTCATGAAGGGTTATACAAGACATTGCACAAAATTAGGGGCTCATTTTATTGGAGGGGTATGAAGAATCAAGTCAGAAAATTCATCCAGGAATGTCAAGTTTGCCAACGTAGCAAGGTAGAAAATCCAAAACCAGCTGGCCTCTTGTATCCTCTACCCATTTCCACTAATGTTTAGACTCACATATCCATGGACTTCGTTGAGTAAGGGTAAAACTACCATTTATGTGGTGGTTGACTGGTTTTCAAAATTCAGTCATTTTATCACTATCAATCATCCTTATAGCAAGCTCCACAGATCACATATTCTTGAGCACATCTTTAAACTTTATGGGATGCCTGAAAGCATTGTCTGTGATAGACACTCCACTTTTTCCAGCGTGTTTTGGAAAACCATGTTCAAATTAAATGGAGTGAAGTTTGATTTTAGTTCAGCATACCACTCCCAGGTCGATGACCAAACAAAAATGGTAAATCGCACTTTAGAAATGCATCTTTGTTGCGGCGTAGGAGATAAGCCGAAAGAATGGGCAATGTGGCTGCCTTAGGTGCAATATTGCTATAACAGAAACATACATTCTTCAACAGGGAAAACACCCTTTGAAGTTATGCATAGGCAAGCACCACCTTCATTGATAGCTGTGCATGAAACATCAAAGGTGGAGTCAGTGGAGAAATTCCTGTTAGCAAGAGACCCAGTGCTAAGGGAAGCTCATGTTAATTTGGAAGTGGCTGGAAACAGGATGAAGAAATTCTATGATGCAAAACATACTGAAGGAGAGTTTCAAGTGAGAGATTGGGTGTTCCGAAAATTAAGACCCTATCGTCAACTGTCATTGACTCAAAGGAAGAATCAAAAGTTAGGCCCTTCAAGATTGCTGCAAGAATTGGTTTAATGGCCTATAAGCTCGAATTACTAGTAGACTCCAAACTCCATCCAATTTTTCATGTGTCGGTCCTTAAAAAGCCTATTGGAGATGGAGAGAAGGTGGAACCCACCTTGCCACCTATTTCTAAAGATCAAATATTCCACCCTTTACCTCAAGCTATTTTGAATCAAAGGACAATTAAAGGAATCAGAGAAGTTCTCGTCCACTGGAAAAATCTTTCTTCAGCAGATGCCATGTGGGAAAAAGCTGACTCATTCCAAGCACGTTTTCCCTACCTTATCCTTGAGGACAAGGATGAACTTATAGGGGATGGAATGGTTAGACCTCCAGTCAGATTTGCTTATGCTAGAAGGAATCAGGACGCTAAAGGTAATCAAGGAAAGAAATTGATGAGCAATAATGAGGGGTCAACTCCTGGTATTAATACCGAGTTGTAAACAGCTGTCTTATAGCTAGAATATTATGGGTTTAAGCAGGGAAAGAATATGGGATTTATTTCGGTTTCTATTTTAGAATTAATCTTGATTTAGCAAGATTAATGTTTCATGCTTTTATTTAAAATTATTTCCTTTTCCAGTATTTTGTTGTTTCCTTTTCTAATTGTCTCAGCCTTAAGACTATTTATAGTCTATTTTTACTCGAATAATGGCATCAAATAATTTATAATTCAACATATTGTTGACCTAAAGAGGCCCTCCTCAGATAGCCTACTAAGAGGTTGGGGGATCCCTCAAAGCATCCGCTTTTAATCTCTATCTGTCAAAATAGGGAAAGTTCGAAAGACAGATCAAGAACTCTTCCAGTGGCTAAGTACTATAATAGTGGTGGTAATGGTGACAGGGGGTGGGTAGTGGTAGTAGTAGGTGGTGGGTGGCAACGATGGGTGGTGGTGTGTGGTGGTGATGATGGTAGGTAGTAGACTAGTAGACAATGGTGGCAACAATAGGCCTAGGTGGTGGCGGTAGCGAAAATAACCCATAGAACAGTGGTGGTCGTGACCATTAGTGTATGTGGCAATGGCCCATAGTGCGCAGCAATGGCAAACAGTAGGTGGCAGCAATGGCAAAAAGGCTAAAGAAAAAATTGGAAAAGGTTTCCTTATTTTTTTTAAAAAAAAATTCCTTGAAAAGTTTTAAGTAAAGTTTAGATTGTTAGACAAATTTCCTAACAAAAAAATTTTGTTTTCTAGCAAAACAAAAACAAGAAACAAATTTTAACATTAGAAATCTTCTCCATAGAAAATTTTTCTAGTGAAACAAACAGAGCCGAGTGAAAATGGACTAACTTGGCATGTCCCTCATGCCAAAGTCACTTTTTGGACTTAAAGCATGGACAGTTTAATTATAAAGAGTGGAAGCGGCAAGGATCAAACTCCTGACTACTTAGTCATAGTGGCTCTAATACCATGTCAACCCAAAAGCTTAAGCAGTTAGAAGAAAGCCCATAAATAGTTTTATCATAATCTCCAACACATCCCCTTACGCTAAAGTCACAGTTTTTTGGACTTGAAGCGTGCACAATTTAATTGTGAAGAGTGGGAGTGGCAAGGATTGAACCGCTGATCAACTAAGACCATGTCAAGAATCATTTCAACCTAAAAGCTTAAGTTATTAGGAGAAGGCCCATGAATAGTTGTATTAAAATCTCTAACGTGAACCATTTCTTTAAATCAGAATGCTGTCAAACTTGCAAACATGTAGAATGGTCAAAAAAGAAAAAAAGAAAGAAAGAAAGGACAAATGATGAGATATAGAATTTACCTGGTAATATAAATAAGCTGCATAAAACAAGATCATAAGTGGCATTATGGCCCACAGAGATATTGTGCTCACAGTGCCTATCAGAATAAATGTTGAAAGGAGTTGCCAGACTTGACCCATAAACATATTCAAAAAGTTAGCAACATTGCGATCTATATCTCCCAGGTCTCTTGCAAACCTATTAATTATACGTCCGATAGGATTAGTATGAAAGAATACCATTGGAGCCCAAAGTATTTTATCTAGCATGGCATTGTGCAATCTTTTGGCAGCATGAAGACTTGAAATGATTAACCAATAAGAGTTCGCAAGTGTCACAGCTACCTGAATCCAGTAAAGGAAATGAGTTCATGTCCAAGATATCAAAGAAAAAGGGCTACAGAAAAGGAATTTTCTAGCAAAAGTAAGATATGTTGAAGATTGAACATTTTACTTGAATAATTCTAACTACTTGCTTGAAAGTTGAAAGATGCTAAGTACTTAATAGCATGTTAAACTTTGGAGTTCAGAAACATCATGAAAAGCTAAGAATGTTAGCCAGAGACTCATTGCAAACAGACCTGCCCAAATGAAAGAAGTGCATAGATGAAAATAAAATATCCTCTTTTATAATCCACTGCAGTATTTTGATTTGTCCACACACTTAACCAAGTGCTACTTGAAACTCGAAGAACTTCTGTCAATGCATAGCATGCAAAGAGTATGAAAACTACCCACGGCCCTCCAAATGCAGATTTGTACCTGTAAAATTATATTAGTATTTACAATTTCATAAACCAAACCAGATCATCTAAATTTTCAGCCCAAGTTTAAAAAAGATGATGGAGGGCTAGTGGTTACAATAAGGAAAAATAATTGTTTTAGGAGCTAATTAACCAAGCAGTACCTAGTGGTTAAGGTTATCCGGACAATGAATTTTTCTGTCTTTTTAATACAGGGAATAATTCCATTACCAAAGTGTTTCAGACCATTTAGCAATCAAAATCATTTTATTCATATCTTGTTGCTAAAAAGAACTGAAAGGAAAAATAATTATTAATGTCCATATCTTGGGTTTTAAAAAGGTCATACCTCATCAAAACTTTCCAGCTAACAACACCCGTTTCTCGTTCTTCTTGCTTAATAAGTATGGACTTCCTTAATTTGCCCTTCTTTTTATAGCTTCCATCATTTGGTAATTCTATAACAGCCTCATTATTAGCTGTAAGGTTAGCCTTGTCATTAATATGTCTATCTTCCTTATCATCTACTTTTTCTTCCATTTTCCCAGCATTTTCCATGAGTTTCTGAAATAGCAGCCCACTTTTAGATAGCTTCTCAAAGGTTCCCTCCTCTTTAATCATGCCTTCACTGACCAGTATAATTTTATCCACTTGAGGGAGAAAATGTAGTTGGTTGGTGACAAGAATCCTCGTTTTTCCTTGTAGACCTTCCTTTATACAGTTCTTGAAAACCTAAATGACATCACAATTAGACTATATTTGACAATGACACCTAATAATTGAATCTGCAACATCTGGTTTGAATGATGTACACGAGCACCCATCCCTTCAATAGTTTACGTACTAATCAGAATGAGTTGGATACGATTTTTGCTCACTCAAATTAACAATATCTATTTGAATCAAAATTCATTCAAATCTATGGATGGTGGTAATATCATAACAAGGACATGTATTTCATAGCATATTAAAAGAAATACCTTTTCAGCAACATGAGCATCAAGAGCACTTAAAGGATCATCAAACATATACACATCTGAATTTGAGTATACAGCCCTAGCCAAGGAAACTCTTTGCTTTTGTCCACCGCTTATATTGACTCCTCTTTCTCCAATCTCTGTAAAATCACGTCCCTGAAGAAATACACGAATGAGATAAAAGATAAAAGTTCTTGACACTAGCCTTTAGAGAAGCATCATTAGAGACACAATTCCAACAAAAACATTACAGGAAATAGGTTGATATCATGCTGTAATGCCGTGACATTAATAGCCTCCTGATATCGTTCATAGTCAAACTCTGATCCAAATAGTATATTTTCATGAACCTGAAAAATACACGTGATTCAGGATTGAACCTGGTGATATTTAGTATCATTAATTATCTAAAATAATGATGATATGAAATCAAATCTTTTAGAAAGTTTGCTAAAGTTTAGAAGCAATAAAAATTTAAATGACAAAGGAGAACATAAGCAAGCTTCAACTGACTGTAGCATTAAAAATCCATGAAATCTGAGGAACATAAGCTACAGTTCCTCTGATTATAACATTTGCATCGGCTACAGGAGGTAGCTCTCCAATTATTGCTGACATAAGTGATGTTTTCCCTTCTCCAGTGCCACCAACAATTGCAACTAAGCTGCCAATTGGTATTTCCAAGTTTATGTTTGATAATGTGGGCTTCTCCATCTGTGAAATAAATAGCTTTACAGAAACAAATAGGAAATATACAATACTAATCAACATCTTAAATAACATGGACGAGTGAAGGAAAACTTGCATTTTAGTGCCTCAATATAAGAATATTGGCTGTCATAAGCATTTCATTCATTTTAAGCAGGAACTAAATGATTGGTCTCATAAGTAAACATACAAGGAGTATCAATGTCACTATTCCAGTTGACCTAGATCTGGTCTTTTAGGGAGAGGGGAGCAGGGAGAAGAGGAATGGTGATCAAAGTTCCATCTTCCATATAATATTTTCTCATGTACTATGTAGTATTTTATAAAGTCAGTATATTTCTATTGGGAAACTTTTAATGGTTAAAATGCCAGAACCTTTTGATAAGTAAAACGCTGCACAAATTACTAAAATGCTGCCCTTCTAAAAAGCTGAAACGAAAAGGTCCGGTATTGTTACTCTGTTTCCTTGCTATTAGTTGCTGCACTTTCTTTAAGAATTACCATCTAGAATGTCAGTGGCCCATAACGAGACAGGAAGAGTCCATGCTTTTGGTATGAGATCCTTTCAAGTAAAGACTTCGAGACAAATTTATGCCAAGAAATAAAAATTCTAATTAGTTGCCTATAAAGTGGTTATACCAAAAACATGGCATCTAACCACTTGCCCTGTACTTCTTACTTGGAAGAATGAAATACAAAAGATATTAAGAGGTGCCAAAACAACCAAGCAAGCTTTACCAAAATCACTGGCCATGATAGTGGTAGTGCATTCTTCGACATAGACATAAATTGAAAATTTGACCTTTGGATCCCATGAAAAGTATCCATCCTTAATTGTTATGGCTGGAAGTCCTGGTACATGAGATGGATTGGGTTTTAAAATTCTCTCTTCAGTTAAGAATAGTTCCTCCAAACGTTGCAATGACACATTTGCATTCACAACCTGCCATAACACAGGATGAAGCAGAAAAGTTAATATTAATTTTCCCAACAACAAGGCCATATAGGTAACATATCATCACGTCAAAACTAACTCCTTCAAGTATCTGTAATGGAAAAGGATTTTAGGAAATTATATTAAAATGCATAGATAAAGACTGTCTTGTATAACCAAAGAATTTAGAATTAATTCACTTGTGGCCAAGAGAGTAATTATATATTTTTAAAAATATGCACATATTACTTGACCTTGTGTAGTAATTCCTCCATACATGTTGGCTAATATTAGTATGTATGTATATACCAAATATTTCATATATTATGTTGCTGGCGCCACTAATCTATGTTGGATGAACAAAAACTTAGTGGAAGAAATTGGGGGAGTTGTGACCATGTACAAAGGCAGACACACAGTGAGTAACCCCCAAAGAAGTGAAAAATAAAATAAGATGCAGCAAGAGCTTAAGGAATCAGGAATGAGCATGATGAAGCCAAAGATAGACGTGTAGAGCTGCAACTAAATAGCATGGATTGATATTTCATTTTCAATTCACCAAAAAAGTTTTGTGACTTATTAAATATCCACAAATAGTCCAAGCAAAAGCACTGTACCATATATATAGGGATGCTTTCTCTATAGAGTCCTATTACAAACCAGACAGTCCCCAAATTCTAAAGTGCTTTTCAAGCAGCAGTCAACAAATGCAGAATGGATATCTACATCTACAATGAACAAGCATCTGGACAATGAATAAATAAGATGATAATCAATGTCCTCACTTCTATTATATATTGTACAAGAAATAGTAACAACTATCCATCGTCTTCTAAAGTTATCATCCATCAAATGTGATCGAAGCTATCGTTCATACAAAGAAGAAGCATTTGGAAAACATAATCTTCCATATAGACTGTCAACTGTCAAGAGACCACAAGCTGTGCATTTGCAGATGTTAGATGGTCTGAAACTGCAGAGGAAGTTTGGGTGTGCCGGGATCAAACGAGCAAGCAGTGGAAGTTGCTCGTATTGTACTTTCTCAAATATGAAAAAAAAACTGAAAAGTCTAAAATACAATGTTTGGTCTAATGAAGGGTCTTGTATTATGTGATCTTTGGTGGATCTTGGTCATACATGCAATCAATGAGCCTCAAACTTATATAGTACTCCTAAGACATTTTTAGAGGCAATATATTAACTAAGCACTAAACTACTGAATAAATGGTGCCATTGTGTGAGGAATTAATACTAGTGGCTTGTTTTATGGATCTAGTGCCTTTTTTTTCTGGTTGATAGTGAAGAATTCCGAGTGGGCCTAACTTATCCTTCCAAAAGCGCCTTGGAAGGTAAGGACTACCTCACCCTTATATACAATACTTAACCACCTAATGCCTCCAATGTGAGACTTTCAACACTCCCCCCTCATGATGAAGGACTGGACATCTCCAAATTGGAGGGAGTGAAACTAGTCTCAGTATCGAGTCACCAATTCTGATATCATGAAGAATTTCGAGTGGGCCTAACTCATCATTTCAAAAGCGTCTTACAAGGTGAGGACTGCCTCACTCTTATATACAACACTTAACCAACGCCTCCAAAGTGGGACTTTCAACAAATAGTTCAAGCACCATAAGTCTAGAAGGTTCTGAATAACTTCTAACAACCCCTCTAAATTCAGAAGGTTCTAGAATTTCAAGCTTCCTTCGAGAAATGAAAAAACTTGTGTTGAGAAACTGGTTTTTTAGCAGAAAATTTGACAAAAGAAAAGAAAAATGAATTAAGTGGCTGTGACAAGAGCTGATGACAAACCTGACTTAGCAAATTGGGAAGCATGTTTAAAGGAAAACGCAAAACTGCAAATAGAGATAGAGAGGTAAATGCCCTTGCAGGTGTTAATTCTCCACCAAGTAAAGTGAACATTCCAAAAGAGGTCACTGTCACAAGAACTGGGACACTGTTCAGTATAAAACTGTTAAGCTGCAGCAAAAGAAGAGTAAGAAAAATCAATCCAGATTTTGGGAACCTACGTGAATTTAGTCTTATATTCATTGAATACAAAAATGTAAGAGATTTCTGATTGAATACACGATGCACGCATATATTGAAGATACACAAGTACTTGTACGATGCTTGATAAAGTAAGAAGCTCTAAGTAACACAAATTAATAATGAGTTCACTTAATAATTTATTTATTGTTCTAAACCACTTGTGCAAGTATCTTGTTTCAAGGTAAGAGATAACATTAAATATAAATTCCAGATTGTTAAAATTACATGGGAACAGGAAATAGGTTCTGAAGGATAATACACACCTCAGCCCTTGTACCTTTATTTATAATACTAATTTAACTACAAAACTAACTCCTAGAAATAAAGCTCAAATACAAAATAATTTTAGAACTAGGAGACTTATCTAATCAGAAAACTATACTATCCTAATTAGAAGATAACTCCTAATTAGAATATAAACAAAAGCAATAGTCATGCTCGTGACCATGAAGACCAAGTTAACCTTTACTCTTGATATGCAATGAAGTGGTGAAGTTTGTTTCAAACTGCAGGCTATCGCAAGCTGTGGGAGCTTATCAATAGTTAGAGTACAATTCTAGCAATTACCCAAAAATTGAGTGCTAATAGGCGTGAATTGCCATATATATCAAACTTCAAAAACACTAACATGTTCCTTCAACTTCAGCCTTGAACTGCACACAGACCATGATAAACAAAAAGAGATAACACAGACACTAACTGAAAAGAGGTCTACGAGCAATACTCTGATATAATAACAAGTTACCTTTTGCTTGAGAATCTTAACCTTATAGGCAAATGTATAATAAGCTGAATGTACATTAATTTGGACCATGTATAGTGTTTATAGTAGCTCAATTTTGTAACTGAAAAATTTCCTTTAATGCACTTAATTAAGACATAACACCAGGAGGATGATTAAAAAACTATCAAATAAGATGGAAACTCTCAATCCCTAAATTCTGTCGAAATACATACAGCAGAGAGTAGTTGTGCTTTGCGGAACCATGACAGCTCATTGTCTCGTATGCTTTGAACTCTCAATTGGAAGCTTGTCTCCCATGCATAACATCTGAATCATATTCAGCGTAGTGGCAGGAAAACATTGTTAAAACAAAAGTCAAAATTCCAATTTTTAGAGTACCATTGCTTATATATATTCATACTTTACTGTCTCCATGGAAACCAGAACTTCATTCATAAGACCAACTCTCTTGTCCGTCTGCTGCAGTCCTTCCTTTGTCAACTTTCGCATTTTGCTAAGGACAACTGTCTGCTTTCAAAAGCATTAAAAACTAGTTGACAGACATACAGGAAGGAGACCCATAAAAGATAAGAGAATCAATTCTACTGTAAAAGATGAACATAATATAGATTATATTATCTTATTGCAAACAGAAAAATGTCAAAAAATTGCCACCCTTCGTTAAAGTAATTAAATCATAGCTCTGTTTGTAATAAGCATGATGTTAGATGTACCATCATCATGTAATACTCTCAAGGAATTTGGAATTCACCAATTAATGTAAATTATTCTCTTGATATCAGAGTAAATGATAACTATTTAAGAACTTATATGATTTTTTTCAAATAATAAAAATCGTGAATAAATGATAAATAAAAATATTCAGAAGGTGAAAATTAAACGAAATGCAACAAAATTCACCAAAACCAATTCTATCATGATAGGTTATAACATTAGTGAAACCTTCATTTTAATTCTGGAAAAAAAAAACATGTTTTGATATTATAAATGACATCAAACAATCAAGTTCTCCAATTTTGATCAAATAGAGAGGAATACGACTACAAAAATAGGCAAAGTAGCTCAGTTTAGATTGGTTAATACATGTCATAGAAAGCAGGGGAAGAACTTGCCTGAAGTGGGAGCATGAGAAGTAGCAACAGTGATCCAAGAAGCGAAGCAACACCTAATTGCTGGTATAGAAGAACCATAGATATGATGATACGGAATGGTGCTGACCATAGTCCATGAAGTTGTTGACATATTTGCTGGTCATGGTCATGGAATATTAGCAAGGAAATTTAAACCCTTAGAATTTTGTCTAGACTATGAATGTAATCCCTCTAGAACTTATTATGTAATATTTAGTTATTTTCTTGAATTTTTCCAAGTTAATAACTAAATATTTTCAAACATAATATTTTTAAAAATTTTATTGAGAATTATATACTATTTATAATGTTAAATATTCTCTTTAATGTATTTAGTTATAGGAAAATATCTTTTGGATGTTAGAAATACTATTTTGGCAAGGTGGGCATTTAATTATGACTTTCGGGGTACTAAAAACTCAAAATCCAGACCCTATGCTATTTTCCATTTTTCCCTTCTTTTTCTTCTGCAAGACACCCGAATACTCCGTTCCCATCCCAAAATTCGTAGCCCTCTCTTCCTCCTCCATTTTTTCTCATTTTCCATCACTTTCCACTATTTTCTCACCCAAAAACACTCACCCATGGTGGTATATCAAGTTCCTCTATGTATTTAGCTTCTAAACACCATTGTACACTCTTTTGTTCCCTCTAAAACATCCATTACAGCTGCTGTAAAACAGGAAAACAATACCCAACCCTAATTTCTTACAAATTCAGCCACGGGAAGAGGAATATTGTATAGAAATCATGGCCATAACAGAATTAAAGCCTTTACTCATGCTGATTGGGCTGGATCTCAGATGATAGAAAGTCAACAACAGGTTTTTGTGCAGTGTTTTGGAAGAGCAAGATGCAAACTGTAGTTGCTCGGTCTAATGCAAAAGCTGAATATAGGGCTATGGTCCAAACAACATGTGAGCTTATGTGGGTCTAACAACTTCTAAGTGAGCTTAGTAGTTGAGCTAGTTACAAATGAAAGTATGTTGCGATAACCCGGTAGCCAAGCATATATTGTCCAATCACTGTTTCATGAAAGAACAAAACATATTAAAGTAGATTATCATTTTCTGGGGGAGAAAGTCCAACAGAAGTTCATTCGCACCTGCTATGTTCCTACAGGAGATCAATTAGCAAAATTTATTTACCAAGGCCTTAAAAGAACTAGAATTGAATTTTGATGTAACAAGTTGGGCATGATAAATATCTATATCTAGTTTGAGGAAGAGTGTTAGAAGTAATATGACGGTGAATATTGTGTGTCAATACCTAGTGTGTTGGACTTAAACTAGTTATAATGTCTTTGACCTAATTTTTAATTATAAATAGATACATAAGGGAGCCTAATAGTCCATGTCAATAATCCCATTCACCCTACTACTCTCTTTCTCCTTTGATTATAAGGGCATAGCATAATATTCAGCCTCCGCACTTGATCACACTATTCTACTTCTTGCTTCTCTGAGATACTAGATTTCCCACTACAAAGACATAGTATTCAATAGTGGATTTATGGTCACTAGGTGATCCTACCCATTCAGCATTAGTGAAGGTTTCCACCTTTATATGCCCATTATCAATATACATTATACCCTTCTCTTGAGCTTTCTTTAGATAGTTAACTATATGAACTAATGTATCCCAATGGATGGTGGTAACTAAGGACATGAATGGCTCACTACACTCACTAGAAAGCAATATATGGACATGTTACTGTTAGATGATTCCGCTTCCCGACCAGTCGTTTGTACTTCTCTAGGTCACTAAATGCATCACCATCTATAGCAGATAATTTCAAATTAGTTTCCATAGGTGCCTCACAAGGTCTATGAGTTTTATAAAAGAAGAAAGATGTAGACAAGAAGAAACAGAGCAACTACCGACCATGGAGGAGAGGAGGAAGATCGAGTAGAAGATGTGGAAGAGGAAAATCAAATTAGTTAAGAATAATTTTGAATGACATGAAGCAAGACCAAGATTTTTTGGATAATATGTCAGCCATTCTTATGACTAAGAATCTGGTGTTTCTAATCGCGCCAAACACATTGAGCTCAAAGTTCATTTCATTGATGAGATGGTTGAGGAAGAAGTTGAGCCGAAATTTTGCAAGATTGAGGAGCAAGTAGTTGACAATTTTACTAGGCCAATTTCTCAAGATAAGTTTATTTATTTTGAAGGAAGCTTGGAATTCTAGAACTTCTAGAATTAAAAGGGAGTGTTAGAAGTTAATTCAAAACCATCGACCATAAAATAAGGCATTAGATCCATAAATCAATGCAGTACCATTAATTCCTCAAAATATGGCACTTTATATTATATTAATTTAATTATTTTGTCTTTGAAAGTTTAAGGTGACATTAGTTTAATCTTCTAAAGAATTTTTATATCATATGAATGCTTTAATCATCTAATGTGTCACTGTAACATTTTTCTATGAAACCATAAATAATAAACTAATTGTTTTGCTTCCGTGTAACCAATAGTTTCCCATTTAACTCGTTTAATGATGACCTAACAATTTACTAGGCTCCAGATCAAACCAAACATAAGGGTAAGTGATGCCCTTATGCCATAGGATTTCTAAAGTCAAATAAATTGCCAGGTCATTATTTAACATGTCAACAAGGACACTAACGTTGATTTGTAAGTAAAATCATTAGTTCTCCAATAAATAGTTAATAGAAGGACATAACATTGACACATTAAATTATTAAAGCATTCATATGATGTAAAAATCTTTGAGAAACTAAATTGATGTTACCTTAATCTTTCAGGAATGAAATAGTCAAATTACTCCTTTATATTAAGTACCAATGAAGTTACGGTGTGATGATCAAGCAATTATGCACATTTGATCCAATCCTATGTTCCATGAGAGAAAAAAGTGTATTGAAGTAGATTATCATTTTGTTTGGAATAAGATCCAATAGAATATGATATCTAGGGGCAGAGGGTAGTTGGGGCTTAAGGGGTTCAGGTTTTAAAAAAATCTTAATATAATGTAATATTTAGTATTTAAATATAAAAATATTATAATTTAGCTCCTAAATAAAAAAAAAATTACTTTTAAAGAGGACTTTAAATCTTTAACTAAACTTTTTAGTCTCTTTCATAACAAAATAATTCTTTTAACTTCATAAGATGATAACAAAGTAATAATAAAAATAATTTAAAACCATAAAATAATTAAAATAAACAAAATGACAAAATAAGCAGCATGCAAAATACATCATAGTCACAATAAACCTAACAAAATAATAAGTTAACCTTACACGCAATCAATACCAGTTGAGCCAGTTCCCTTCTTTTTCCAATACTATGCTTACCGCAATCATTCGTCCTTAAATTGTACTCACTTTCTGTTGCCAAGCTTCTAAAGACGCTTATGGAGCTTGAGAAACCTGGACTTTTAATTCTTGGCAAAAAAGTACTATATTTTGTTGGCAAGATTGAACTTGAAATTCATGATATTTTTGGGTTGTTTAAAAATTATGGTCCAATAAATGTCAAATTATAATAGATTTAATGTTGTTCTTATATTTAAAATAAAGAGTATTTGCTTTATGCCATTATATACATTTTTTTAGTTTTCTATACTTTTTTTTTACATATTTAATTTTTTTATTTTTCATTTCTCTATAATTTTTATCGCTAAGAAAAAGAAATTTCTCTGCCCTCCAATAAAAACTTCCTAGCTCCAACCCTAGTGATATCATGTGTTCACAAGTTAGAGCAATTAGCTGATGTGCCCACCAAAGGCATGAATGGGGCTAGAATTGATTTTATTTGTATCA
Source organism: Ceratonia siliqua (assembly GCA_034509205.1). Lineage (NCBI taxonomy): Eukaryota > Viridiplantae > Streptophyta > Magnoliopsida > Fabales > Fabaceae > Ceratonia > Ceratonia siliqua. The sequence continues at coordinate 22,844 of JASKGM010036411.1, forward strand.
AATTGTGCATGATTAACATCTAAACTCTAGCTTTAGAGGGAGTATTATAAGTGTATGGGCGATTTTCATTATTCAAGATTCTTGTCACATAGGATTGAGAGGATCACGCTCGATTTTCTGTGGTTTGTGGGTGGCCAGAATAATAAGGATTATTTGGTGAGTTGGGAGGTGTGTTGTATGTCTAAAGATGGGGTTTGGGTCTTGGAAATATGATGTCTAAGAACATTTCTCTAGTGGTAAAGCGGCTATGGCGGTTTCCTTTAGAGCTTGACTCATTCTAGCAAAGGGTGATTAGGAGCAAATATGGTGTTGATCAACAGAATGATTGGGATGCTAATGCAGGGATTGGTGCTACTCATATGCAAGCCCCTGGAAGTTCATCTTTTAGGTATATCCATCCTTTTCATCTCTATTTTCTTACCAAGTTGGGAATGGTACTCATTTACGTTTTTGAGAGGCCAGTGAGCTGGTAATTCTTCTTTTTTTGAATTATTTCCTTGTCTCTATCAGTTATCTACTTTACACCATGCACCAATTTTGAATTTCTTTACTTTGCAAAGTTCTAGGCTATCAGACCGCTGATATTTAAGACATGTTAGAAAGCAGGGGTAAATCATACATCAACCAGCAGACCCACGTGGCAGATGACCCGAGAGATGAGCAAGTGGAAAATGAGGGAGAGGGAAATAGTGTGCTGGCTGGCAGCAAGGAGTATGGGAAAGTGGTTAAAAAGGTGAAGGGAGGAGAGAGAAGGATGCGGAGTTTTTGAGAGATATTCTGGGGAGGCTAGCATCCATTAAAGCTTGTTTAGCCTGCCCTTGACTGGGATTTATGTTTTCTGCATTTCTTAGCAGTAGGCTGGTTGTGTTGCTTTGTTGTGGCTTCAGAAAACTAATGTTGTCTATGTTTTTGTTTTCATCCTGAGTTGTAGTTGTTTTCCAGTGGATTCATCAAAGTACTCCACAGTAATAGATATATATATATATATATATATATATATATATATATATATATATCATTCTGGTGATTTCTGGTGTTTTTCTGAGTGAAAC
>JASKGM010036442.1:0-23872 GCA_034509205.1 Ceratonia siliqua
GTGATGTTTATAGTTTTGGAGTATTGACTTTGGAAATCATCATGGGAAAGCATCCAGCAGATCTTATTTCTTCTTTGCCAGAAACATCAACTGCCTATGATTTGCGATTGAAGGATGTGTTAGACCCATGGTTTCCTCAACCCACAGAACCAGTTGTTGAAGAGGTGATGTTAACTGCAAAAATAGCATTTGCTTGCTTGAATGAAAACCCACGTTCTGGGCCAACTATGGAACAAGTATCTATGGAGCGTGTGAGGCCAAAACTCTCATTTAGGAGATCAGTTTGCCACCATCACAATCGGACAACTTTTGAAAGATTGAAGTTGTTGAGTAATTTGTGTTATCTTGTGTATAAACCAAAGTCGACCCTTGTTTTCTTTTGTCTTATAACCTTGTTGCCGTTGTATCATATTTGAATTTGTGGCTTGAATAAAACAAAAGCAAGGTACTAGTTAACTGTTAGTTAAGTGGTAAATTTTATGTTGTTGTGTATATAGGTAAGGATTTGAAAATGAAAAAAAAATTTCTCTTGGAACTAAAATGACTCTAATTTGCTCCTGGACAATATATGAAACCAACACAAGATTGAAAATATTTTTTTAGTAGGCATCCAATTGGCAAATACTCAATAAATTGCCTTTAGCATCATGCGTATCTTATCTCCAGACGTTGAATACTAAAATCTAAATTTTACTTTTTTTTTTTCTTTTCAAAGTTGCCTAGATCGGTTACTCAACCTTAGTCCTACCTCCTGAACCCGATATTGGGATTCAAGACCCAATTTTACACTAGAACATATCTTGTCAAACTCCCAGTCGCAGCTCATAATTTAAATTACAAAAAACATTTTCTTATAATATCAAGCAAATAAAGTAGTTTCTTTTATATTGTCTAAATAACATATATAAAAACCTTTTTTTGAAATCATTTTTCCAAAAGAAAAACAAAATTATGGAAACAAAGGAACGGAGAACATAATGGCTTTTCAAACTGGTAATCTTTAGACATATATGTTTGGGAGGCAAAAACAACTTTTTTTTAAAAAAAAAAACATTACTTATCCCAAATTGGCCCGTTTGTTTTGGCTTTTAAAAGATAGTGTGTTTTTAATATAAAAAAGGAAATATACTTGCTTTTTTTCAAAAGGTACGATTTGAAAAAAGTAGTTGCAATAGAAAAGAAAAAAATAATTTTTGGACATTATTACCCTTGACAATGTTCCAAATTCCCTAACAAAAAAATTTTGTTTTCTAAAGTGTTACGCATTCCAATATATGATTATTTCAAATTTAATTAAAAATAAATTAAAATTTTTAATTATAAGATTTTTAATTAAAAAATCTATTAGATATTTAATTTTAATTTTATCAAAAAAATTTCAAAATTTGTAATGTATATTTTTTTTATCTAAACACAATATAAAAAAAGTATTTTTAAATGCACTTTTTAATAATTTTAAGAGTATAAAAATATTTTTATATTTTTACATTCAAATATAATATATATATATATATATATATTTTAATAAAATCACTTTTATATAACTAGATTTAACCGTCAAATATTTCTACTTGAAATACCTATTAAAAATATAAATTCATTCAAATCTGGATTAATTTCTTTGTCCAACAGAGCCGCTCCATAAGTTCTCCAGCGAATTAGCAAGCTCCAATATCCCAATGTTGCAGTAAGGCCTCTTGTCGAATGCCATGAGTTCAGCTTGATTTTTGACGTGATGGTTATCATGCAACTTCTTAATCCTAAAATTAATTATTAATTTTCGAATATAAAAATTATTATAAATTGAATAATATTATTTATAAATTTTTTCATAATGTATACAGAATTTATTAGTGTAATTACTTTAAACTTAAGAGCAAGACATAATTTTTGAGTTAATAGAATTTTAATGGACGTTATCATACTTTAAAAAAAAATAGAATTTTCATAAAAAATAATTATCTAAATTTTAATAGGTAAGTAAAATAATAAAATTTATAAGTTATAATAATAAAATTGAAACTAATTAGAAGTGTAAAGATGTTAATATTGGTTGATAACCATCACGTCATATTGATATTGCATATAATATTTGTTTAAAATATTATAATTAATTAAAAAATATCAATATGCAATTACAAGTAGCAATAACCACACCCCATAATAATCTATACAAATATATATGTGTTTAGGCCTTAGGGTTAGACTATCAAATTAAATTTACTACTATCTTTTTCATATTGTTATTTTAATTATTTTTTTAATGTAATAATGGGTAATTAGCTAATACTGTTTTGATATACCATTTTTAATTTCTTTTAAGAAATAGTAGGTAGTTAAAATTTTAAAATTTTAAATAAAAATTTTTTATTTAAAAAATAAATTATTATGCAATACATGTCAAGACATTAATAGCCCGTTGTTAGGCCTCAACACGCGACAAAAGTAATTAAAAAACCCTTGGCACCCAAAACTACAAATCGGGTGTGAATTATAAAAGAAATGGACCCTAATAGGAAAGTGAAGGGCGAAAAGATAAACGTTGAGAAGAAAGCTCCATCGTCTAATTACAATCTTTACTTCAATAATTTTGGAAAAATTATTATCTTGATGTTTAAATTTTCTTTTAATCTGTTTCAATTTTTTAAACATATTTTGTTTCAGTTTTATAATTCAAGTGATATTTTTTAATATTAAATATTAAAATAATTTTAAAATTAAGAACTTAAATTCTCGCTTATTTTCTTATAATTAATAGAGTCCACTAATTAACAATGTTGACATGACATCTTACCTACAATCTTTCCTTGTTTTTTTGTTAAAATAATCTCACGTGGTGGTTGTTACTTGTTATGCCTCAAAATGCGATAAATATGTTCTATTTGTTTTAATTTTTAAAAATAATTTTTTTTTTGTTTTTTTGTTTTGTGAGAACAAAAATATTTGTTTGTGTGACTGTTTTTATCAGTTGTTTTTAAAAACTATTTTTCAAAAATAATAACTAGAAAACAAAAAAATAAAAATAATTTTTTTTGTGTTTTGACTTGTTTTCTTCATCTGTTTTCTAAAAAAACACAAAAAATAACTAATGAAAATTTTTTTATCCAAACAAGTTTTTTGTTTTTTTGTTCTATAAAACTATTTTTTAGAGTTATTTTCAAAAATTATTTTTAAAAATAATAAAACAAAAACCGTTGCAAACAGCCCCTAAAATATTCTTCATAAAAAGAAAAATGTACATTCAAGTCAAACTGTTCACACTACTTTGCCTAACAACCATCTTTAATAAATTAAAATTAACTTTAATTTATTTAACATTATGGCTTTAATTTATTTAACACGATATTTTATACCTATATTTTGTTTCTATTTACTTCCCTAATCTATAAAACAAAAAAACCAGTAGTTTACGTAACATGTGATGCCACTTGCAAAGTTGGAAATAGAAAGTTATTCTTATTTTTTATGTACGAGGACGATGAAATTTTTTAAGACTAAAGATCTTGTAACAACCAATTTTATTTTTCGTGATACTAGAGTCTTTTCTAAAATTGAGAATTTGAAAATTAGAATTCAATTAAAATTAAATGAACTGAAAAAAAAAATGCATCAAACCAAACTGCACTTGGTTGCTTCCCACCCATGGTTCATTAGTATATATTTTTTATTTTTCTATGTATTTTTTCAATTTTAATAAATTTAGTTAATGATAATCACAAAATATAAAAACATTATTCTGTATTTTAAATCATTCATCTGCGTAAGGATAGAAAAAACAAATCAATAATTCAAAATTTCCACCAAAATTTATATATATATATATGATTTGATTTTTTTTTTCCTTTTGATATACGTCAAATCAACTTGCATGTTAATTGAAATTAGATTTTTCTCTAAACAATCTTAAGAGTATACTTTTGCATTAACCTAGTAAATTTAAGAGATAAATTCTCTTAAATGTTAACTTTAAAATTTAAAGTACAATTATAATTATTAAGTCAATCATTTAAAGTTTGATTTGGTTTATCTTAGAAACATGAACTAAACGGTACAAAAAATATATAAATCAAACAAAATCAGATTAAAATTAGTGATTTAATTCAATTTGTTTATGGGTCGAATGGGTTTCATTTTGTTTTCAAGACACCCTTAGTATTGTCAAGATACCATAAACTTTTCTCGGTTAATTAGGGCAAGTCTTCCATGCAGTTATGGCATTACATGTCCAACAATTCGAATCCCATCAGGGTAAGACTCTATTTATTTGAACTTATTCTGAACATAAGTTTTTTTTAAAAAATATATATTTTAATAAAAATATACTTGTTTATTTAAACTTATAGAAAAATGATAAGTTAATGAAAATGGAGAAAACCTCTTATAAGGAGAAGTTAAAAATTGTAATTTCCCCTGAAAATGAGAAAAATAAGAAGAAAGAGAAACTTTTATCTCCAAAATTGTTCACATTTTTTCAAAAGTTATTTTTAATTATTGCATCTAAATACAAAACATCTACTTCTTAAATAAATTCATTTCTCCTGTAAGAAAAAGAGAAAAGACATTCTCTAGTAAGTTCAAACAAACAAGCCCTAAGTTGTATACATTTTTTAATGTTTTTTGAAAAATTTATTTCTTTAAAAAAATCGTGATCATCCAATTGTGATAACTGTAGTTCCACCAAAATAACTGATCATATTGTTAGAGCAACACGACTGATCCATTCTGCACGTCCAAATCCTACATAAACTAATGAATCATTGTATCTCTTTCTCTTTCCTAATAAACTAATGTGTGGTTTTCTGGAAAGGGGGTGTGAATTATGGATGAAATGGACCCCAATAAAAAAGTGAACGACTGCAAAAGAAAGCAAATTTCTCAGAATGTGAAAGTGTCATCAGCAAAAACTCCATCGTGTGATTGGCCACTAAAATATATTTTTTTAATCAAGATTCCTAATCACAATGGTTGTTAGGCCTCCAAATGAGAGAAAAGTACTTAATGCCCCTTACTATGACCAAAAGAAAAGTTACACTCAAGTAACTTTGTGTTAACTGTGGATTAATATAATTTTTAATTCCTATAATTTTAGTCTCTTTTCAATTTGGTCATTATATTTTAATTGCTTCCAATTTGATATCTACATTTTCAATTTGGCCATTGTTGTTCATGATTGATATAACACTGTTTACATAATATTGATGTGGCAAAAAATAATTTATATGGCTTGGCTCCCTATTCTAGCATGTTCCATTTTTTCCAGCTCACCATTCCATCACATGCTAGCTTGCAAGATCCTTCCATGTTACCTTTTTGCCTCAACTCAAAACCACCAACATCCTTACCTAATTTCCCTCCCTCCCTAAGTTTTCGAGCTCAAGTGCCTCTATTTTTGAGTAGTTTTGAGTAAGTGGTTTCCATCGAAGTTATATTAACCTAATTTTTTTAGCAATCTTTTCCCTCTGTGCTTCTTCTCCCTTTCAATTATGCACAATCCTCACTCCCATTCCCAACTTCCCTCAAATGAAAAGGAGATAAAATTAGCTTTAGGATAGAAGAAAGAAAATTTCTGTATGCTTGTCTAAAGAAAAAATAGGGGAAACCATAAGGGAATCCATGATCGTCTTCTTCGAATCACTAACATAGCCTAGTTCTTTTCTTTGTGCTCCCCAAGCCGTGCTTGAGGATCACCATTTAGACCTTAAATCACCAAAGGTATAATTTTGGTATGTGATTGGCGCCTTTTTAATTGAAAATTTGGTTCTAGGTATCGAATACTGGCTCATAAAATTGGTTTTCGGTATCAAAATACCCACATGCGTTTAATTTCGAATACCCATAGCATTTAAGCAGATGGAGTCATAGATGAAGATGGTTCACATGATTCATGAGAAGAAATACTAGGAGCTAATTCAAATTTATTAGATCTAGATGTGAAAAGAATAGAGAAAATTTAAAACTTCCCCAGCTTCTTAAATGATGTCGTTCTTCTGCCTGTGCATGAATGCATGGTTAGATTTTTGGCAAAAGACGTTATGGGAGACAGAACGAGGGAAAGATGAATGAAGGAGGGTTCGGGTTGGGATTTTAGGGTAATTGCAGAAGATGAACTTGGTGGGGATGGATAGTTTTAGGCAAGGAATAAAATTTTGTTTCGAGTTATTGTTTCAATTACTTAAGAAATGAAAACGTTTCAAAAATTTTGTATAAACAGAAGATTTTTGAATCAATGTTTCAAATAATTTTAAATAATTTTTTTTAATTTTAAAAGATTCTAACATGATAACAGTGATAGAAATATAAAAAATTAGATAATACAATGTTGAATAATTACATTTTTATTGCACAATTAAGCATTTATTAGTGATTCTTATATGAGAGTTGAGAATGAACATTACTTATTAAATTGAATAAAAAAGTTTCTTTACTCTTATAAAATGTTTAGTATGATGATAAATTGATAATTGAGGCTTTTAGGTATAGTAGTAACTTTGGGAATAAACCATGGAGAAATAATATATTTTATCAATTAAACTTAAATTCTTATTATTAAAAAACTAAGAAAATTAAAAAATATATATTAATAAAATAAAAAATATCCTGAAGTTTTTCAGAGGTGCCTCGGTAAGAACTCTCTAGACTGCTCGAGTCTGGTGTATAGTGTAGAAACTTGCCCTTCCTCCATTACATTTAGCATTATTTTCTCCAGAAGCATTCTCGGGTCTCCGTATTTCCAATCGTTCTAGTGGAGTGAACCTTTGCCTTGCTCATCTCCTCCAGTTCACAGCTCTTTCTACCACTTTATCTCAGCTAGCGTCCCTCACCTTCGCGACATCCCAATCAATGAGTTCACTATGCTAAGCCCGAGCTCCTTTGAACATCATAGCGGAACCCAATCACCAGTGATCAACTTCGAGGTCTCACCTCCTTCAACGTCATAGTTGCGGAAAAATTCCTATAAAGTAAATTCTACATTTATTTCAGTTTTTAGCTGAATATCTAGTTATCTACTTTGATACCATCTTTTTTGTTTCCCTCCCTCTACCTCATCGACTCCCTCTAGGTTGTGATCGAAATTTCCTTTGTTGCTATCTTTTTGTTCAAAATCTACCGAATTTGTAATGTTTCGATAAAAACTGTAGAATTTTAGATTTGCATTGGTGTTTCATTTCATTTTTCATAAAGATCGAAAAATTTTGTGCATTTGGTTCAAAATGAAACAAATTTTTGTTTGATTTAAGAGGAAAAAAAGGGAGAAGATGAGTTGATAAAGTGTGTAGTGATATAGAAAATAATACAAGTAAAAATATTATATAAATAATTTCTGTCACATTAACATTATGTAAATAATGTTAAATTAATTATAGAAGATAAGAACTAAACGGAAAAGAATTGAAAATGTAGATACCTAATTGAAAGCAATTAAAATATAAAGATTAAAGTAAAATAATGCTAAAATTATCAGGTCAAAAGTTATATTGGCCCAATACGCTGAAACTATGGGTTTTGGTTTTGTTTTCAAAACATCCTCAGTATTGTCAAGATAGAAAAAACTTTTAATTGGGGCAAGTACTCCATGCAGTTATGGCATTATATGTCCAAATAGGTGACTAATAAACTAATGTATCATTGTATTTCTTTCTCTTTCCTAATAAACTAATGTATCATTGTATTTCTTTCTCTTTCCTAATAAACTAATGTGTGCTTTTCTAGAAAGGGGTAGGGGGTGAATTATGGATGAAACGGACCCAATAGAAAAGTGAAGGACTGCAAAAGAAAGCAAATTTCTTAGAATGTGAAAGTGTCGTTAGCAAAAGCTCCATCGGGTGATTGGCCACTTAAATCTTTTAATGTTTTTAATCAAGATTCCTAATCACAATGGTTGTTATGCCTCAAAATGTGAGAAAAGTTTTTAAAATAAAAAAGACTTAATTTTAATTAAGTTGACTCAAAAATATTTTTATTGTATTCATAAAAAAATATTCAAAACTATCTTCAATTTGTTAACTATTTTAATTTATCTATAATTATATTTTAAAATAATTGTCACTTAAAATTAAAAATAATATGTAAAGTTAATAAATAAAGAAATTAAAATTTATTTTTTTACTTAAAAACTACATTTAAAATATTTTTATCAATAATTTAAATAAACTAATAATTACAATGTTGTCAAATAATTTCCCCATATGATGCATGTTTTCTCAAGAAGAAATGGGTTGTGGAGCCCAACGGGAAAGTGGAGGGAGAGAAAAGCAAGCACATCTAGCTATTTGGAATTTGAATAGTGTAATAATTAGGAATCTCAATCATAGCATAGGCTACTACTCCAAATCTCTTTTCAGCTCAAAAGTCATGTTTGTTAAGCCTATTAAAATCATGTTTGTCAAGACCAAAAGACAAAGTCAATGTGGAAGTAATTTAGTTTTTTACCAATCAAAATTTGCCATCTTTTATATTCTAAACCAGTTATAAAATGTCGCCAATTAAATTATTTAAAATGGGTGAAATAATAACAAATAAGATTACGTTACCTGCGATTTTAAATACTATTAATTAATAATATTACTTCATAAATGAGAAAGTGTCACATGTGAATTATATCATTAAATGTGAATTACTTTTTTATATTTCTAATTTAATTTTAAAATTACCTTTCTTTCTCCACTTGAATATAAACAACTAATCTCTAATACTTTCATGATACATTAATTTTTAGTTATTTATTTAGAATGTAAATCATAAGATGATGTTTTATTTTTGGACATTCAATTAGAAGATGATTTTAGCTTTGGAGACAACATTGTTTTTGTAAAGAAAAAAAAAATTAAAGCCCAATGGTGGGCTGATGTTTTTTTATATATAGTAAAATGGGGATGAAACCCAAAATGAAAGCTGTAAAACCAAAAAAGAACTACACGAGGCACAGAAGCCCAATAAAGATCAAATCCAAGAGTTACCCGGGCCCATAACACATGAAATGAACTATTTTATTGTACTACACGCGGATGATCCTACCTTTACCTCTCTCATGTTATGTTAAAAGCATGATATTTTGATTCTTTGGATTTAATTTAATAACAAATAAGAAAACTAATTGATTATGATATATTTTATAAATTATTATTTATTAAAATGATAAAGTATATAGATTATTATCAATAATAAATTGTATAATAATAAAGTTTTTTTTTTCTCTCAATCATTTAAATTGAAAATTTTTTTAAATATAAGAGAGGAATTTGGAGCGTTATATAAAATTATTCCATTCATCTCTCTCCTTATCAAAAACTTTCAAATAAGGAGAATTTGTTGCCATTTCTAAGTTAAACGAGGTGAACTCCAAATTTATAAGCACTTGCATGCTCCTACGACCCATCTCAAAATTTAAAGCTTCTTAAAACTTCAATTATATATGTTTATATATTTGAAAAGAAGCACGTCCTAAGATTTCTGTCACTAAAAATTTAACTATAGTGTAGCCTATGCCAGCCTTGGTAAGATATATATATGGATATTTTTCTATATGAATCTCAAGTTATCTAATTTACATTAGGCCTTACGTAGATGTGGAATTGGTTAGATCATTTCCAAACTCCTCTCTTATAGGCTAATTTTTACTTGATGTACCTAAAATAAATAGACACTTTCATTTCTTAGTGCCAGAAGAAAATAAAATCATATAACAAAATTTTCATTAATAAACTGTGCACAAATTAGTGAAGTTGTTGTATTTGAACTTAAGTAGTCCTACTTCAATTTTTTTTCCTATCATACTTAAATGCAAATATTTAATGATTTGTGCATAGTTTATTAATAGATTATGTAAGTAGCGTTACTCTTATTTTATTATAACAAGTTTCGTACATCCACATCTAAACAGCAACAAACACACAAAATCAAACACTAGCAAGCTCACACTATTTCACAAACACATAAACACATGAACTCATTGGATTGGTAACATAAAACGCCTTAACTGCTTTTGGACGTTCAGCCAATTTTGAACGTTCAGCCAAACTCGTTGCTTGCAAATTAACTTGAAAGGTCTTCTTTTCGCCAATTTTTTTAAAAGTCAACCAATTTGGCAGAACAAGAACCTTAACTGCTTTTGGTGGTTGGACATTAACAAAATATGTGCTAGGAGGCCCAACATTTGTAACTGTACGAGAAACAGTTACAGGGTTTACTCCAAGATGAGACAATGTGATTGAAGGGTAGTTGAAAAATCTTCAATCTTACAAGACTTCGGACATTTGTATGGCTTGTAATAATTAAAGGCCGCAATTAGTCTTTCTTTTTATCCAGAAGCACATAAGAAATTCAAGTAATCAGAAACCTTTATATCATAAACAAGTCCAGAATCTATCGCAAGGTCAGGGTGAACATGTTTTGAACCATAAGCAAAAGCAGTTACTACTTGACTATGAAGTCCGTCCAGAATTGGTCCATTGGTATTATCTTGCATGGTTGCTAGAAGGGCATAGTTTCTAGTTAAGAATGCTTGTGGCATGAAAAAGGATTACATTAATTACAGTTTGCTCTCATAAGGTTAGTCTAAAATCAAATTGCCCCTTGTACCTAGTTTAAAGTATCTTATTCAACCCATTGCAATTTGTTCAAATATTATTTAACCACTTTATGATATTTTTTATTTAAATTTTAATTAACAAAAATAATTACATAATCGTTCGGTATACAAGTGACCTGTTCAAAATACAAGTGAAATCAACTTTTAACAATGAACTTATTCATTATTTTAACATTTACATGATTATTTATGTTAAAATTATGTAAACAAAAAATATATATAATAGAATGGTTAAGTAGTACCTAAACAAACTACAAGGTTATTGAATGACACAATTCATACCATAAGGAGTAAACTAATTTGGGCAAATTATGACAAAGCAATAAATTATAATTTATTCTAATAAAAATACATGCATATTACAGAAGACAAAGCAATTTGTAACAAGATGAAGATTTATATTACAACCTGTAGTCAAATGATTGTTGATCTAATAGATGTTAGACTCCAAATAGGATGACATATTTTGAGAAGACCAACAATAACAGCGACAAGAGGATATGCCATAGAAGTTCCTAATATTACATTAAATAAAAGTCAACGTTTATGTGATTTTAGATTAGTGGGACTTGCACCTAATGTATAAGCAGCTAGTATATATATTCAAACAAGGCACTGTTACATGAGGCTGTCTTAGAAAACAAAATTTGTAATTGCAAAACCATGAACCCTACTTGAATGAAGAAGTGAATGATGGTGAATGAGAATGGCAAACCTTGAGGATTGATGACTGAATGACATTGGGTCCCCTAGATGAGAATGAAGCCATAATTGGAGCTGGTTTTATTCCTAGAAACGTTTCTGCTTTATCCTTGAATGCAATAGAGTTCCTACAATAAATGTAAAAAAGTAACCCATTCATTTTCTAATAACCACAAGTATTTTCAGAAGACAAATGGTATTGACGTACAAGATATCAGATGTGTGATTACTCCCTTTTTTGTTGGGTGGGCTCACACGTGGATACTCACTTGAACCATTTTTACGAGCAGATGTAACTAAAACATGAGGGTTAGCTCTAATTGTTTTCCTACTAAGCCAATCATTTTTCTTGGTTTTCTCAAGAGTTGAAGTTGGTAAAACATGAACGTTAGCTGCAACTGTACCCCCACTTTGCGCATCATTTTTAAAATTAATTCTCATTGCACCTGCAAGCAAAGCTTGTTCCCCTTTATCATTTGGTCTTAGGCTTCTACCTCTTTGGCAGATCAGTATTTCGCCTCCTACTTTGCTTGGATAAAGTGTTCCAGCCTTGCAAAGTCAATTGCAGGAACATATATGTATATAAGTATGGAAGTGTACGTTGAAGTATGAAATACCATGATGATATATATATAGAACATAAGGTTGTACCAAATGCCTCCTATGAATACTAAATAGAGGAATAATTAATAGTTGGTAAATTGAAGCAACGAAGCCTTGAAATTTGTGCTTATGCATCTTGAACTGTCGCATTATGAAGTTTAGCATCAGCAGCACGAATCAAAGGATAGAATTTCTTAGATGGCAAGTCTGTGGAAAGTCTGGTTCCCTTGATAGCCCAAGTTGATAGTACAGAATAATCAATCAAACACATAACATACCGATGATTATAACTTACACTATTATTGTCATAAAAAGAAATGATACCTTTATATGTCGCCTAATACCAAGAGTAATATTATTATTGAAGTCCCTGTCTATTGAGCTAGCAGTAATTGTAAACGTCCAGGGTGCCACATTTTTCACTGTTCTAGGCTTCTAGTCCTTCATTACCTATAAAGCAAACTACTACTATACCTCTGGCAGCTGCATGGAACAATGGAAGGCCCCTATAGAAATCGCATCTGTTAACAAATCTTCAGGAGAGTGTTGATGACCACCCACAGAAACCGAGAGCACATCAACTCCATTAGTTACGGCTTTGTCAAAAGTAGATAGCAGATCAGCATAGCCTCTTGCATTAGTTAGAAACTAGCAAGCTTTGTAGGCTGCAACATAAGCTATCGGGAATCCACCTTTGGCAGTGCCATTGCTATTCCAAAATTTGTTGACACATCGAACAAAATTGCACCAACAATTGACAGAGTATGAGTTCCATGGCTGACAATGTCACCGATACTATGTTGCGATGGATGAAACTTGCCAACATGTGCCTCATAACCTTTGTGGAAGATTTTTGCTCCAATGAGCTTCCTGTATATTCATACTAGAAAGATAAGAGAATCTTGAGATGTTAAAACAAGTAGAGTTGGGGCCCATATATTTGGGTCATGCGATCCATATAAGAATTTTTAAAATTAACTAAGCTTGCATTTAGGCTTAAATCAACATTTATATTAAACTAAACTTTAAATTGAAATAAAAATTTTGAAAACAAGTTGGTTATGCCTAAGTTTTCTTTTCTTTAAGAAGTTTAACAACCAATATCGCCATTAGCACTCAGTCCCACCACCACTAATTTGTTGGCACTATTGAATACTACAATCCCACAACTCTGGAGAAATATTACAAATAAATTTCTTCTTGAAATAATTTTTTGAACGAAATCCTTAATGAAACTTTGCCATGAAAACTTATATGAATGAAAATAAAAGTACTATTTATGTAGGAATGGTCAGGGTAAAATATGGATCAGGTATTAAAGTATGCTGAATCGAACCCATTCAAACTTGATATATATATATATATATATATATACACACACACACATATATATAAAAGGATTGATTTAGTGAGAGCAGTGACTTATGATGAGAGGTAAGAGGGATAATTTATAACCATTGGATAAAAACGGATGGCTCAGATTAAAGGACACATAAGTGACATATGCATTTTTAATGAGTGGTCACATTATTGAAACATGTCTCATTAATGAGTATTTTAATCTGAACCGTCCATTTTTTATTCAACGATCATAAATTACTCATCTCACCTCTCATAATAAACTTATCCTTTCATAATATCAACCCATATATATATATATATATATATATATATATTACGATTGGAGTATTAGATAGAGTGAATTTTATATTATCCAAACTTCAATCATTCATAAAAATTATTAAAAAAATAATTTTGAATTTAGTTCAAATTTATTTATTGAGTTTGAGCCTCTTATCTAGACTTTTTTTGGACATTCATGAAAACATGAAGAAACAATTACATTAGGCTCAAAGGCTAGTAGTTCAAAAAGACAAAAGCAAGCATACAAGATAGTAAAACATCACAAGCCTATGCTTATGAGACAAACATAGACAAGTAATGCAGATAGAAGTAACTCACCTCCAAAACAACCTCAAAAAGAGGTTGCAAGAAAATCTACAACTCACCAGCAAAATTACAACTTATAACACCTAAGAAGTTTTAAAGACTATTAAGAGAGGCAACACACTCCCAACTCTCTTTGAGGGTTAAAACTCCAAAAATCCTTCAGCTTCATAAACCATGGTGTAGAAATGATAGAGAAGAGAGTAAATCTTCAATGCATTGCCAAAACGAACGAAGCTCTTCCATGAAGAAGAGGAAGCTTCTGAGAGGGAAGAAAATTTCTCACAAGAAGAGAGTAGATATCAAAGAAGAACTCCGCAGGAAATAAACAAGTAAAAGCAATAAATGACTAAAGAAAGTTGAAAGAAAACGAAACCCTTAAACCAGAGAAGGTTGCTTTATGAGCACTTGAAAAAACACAAATTCACCAAAAATAAAGATTAATCTGGGTGTTATTATGCTAATTTTGTTATATGTGCCTATTTCACTAATCCACCTAGTTTTAGCTTGTTTTTATTGAATTGTTAAAATTATGTGCATAGATAAGACGGGAAATAACCCAATGGCATAATGCAAATTAAGCCCTTTTAAGAAGGCAAAATAGGCATTTTCAAGGGAAAGAGAGGGCAAAAGTGAAAGAGAAAGAAAGGTTGGATGGCAAGGGGTAAGAAGGCGAAACTACAAGGGTGAAAATTAAGGATATTTCATGGAACCAACTAGGGCAAAAGCTGGAAAAGAAAAAGAAGAAAATAGGGAGAAAAGAACAAGAGAAGACAACCAAGAGATGGAGCTTTTTGGTGGAGCTTTCTCCCTATCAAGGGGGAGAGCTCCAGGTAGGTTATGAGAGGCCAAAAACGCAACAATTGAGAAGGGTCCCAATAGAGGAGGGGTTCTAGCTAAAAAGGACAACATCAGGGTAGTCTGGAACGAAATAATCAAGATGAGGAAGGCTTGGGTTCTTTGGGAACCGAGAGTTTTTTCACGAAACAGAGGAGAAACGATGCTTAAATAGAGGTTTTCGTTGCTGGAAATTGAGGGTCGATGTTTGAAGGTCCCATGGAAAACTAATCTCCGATAGAGTTAGTGTCACATCCTAACTCAAGGTCGTGACCAGCTAAACTAAACTTAATCTAGCTAGCCTATCACTTAAAGGACACGTTGCAGTGAATGACATACGATATATATATGCAATTATGCCTTCCATAGGCCATAGCATAGGGTAAAAGAATTTAGAAGCATATTCGAAGTGATATAAATTCCCAAAAGTTTTAACAAATATTTCGTGAGAATCTCCCCAACAAAATGGACTTTTCCAAAATACAGCAATTCAAAATAATCCAACAAAAATATCCAAAATCCCTACATCATTTAGTACTCAATCCCAAACCTAAAACAAGACAAATAATCCATAATATAATTCCAAATCCTATAGCAAGACTCTGTAGTAATAACAAAAAAATAAAAATTTAGATGCCCCCTTTAGCTATAAAACATGGAGTCCAACACACAAACACATCAACAAGGAAGAATACCAAGATATCTGGGTGAGAACAGGATTACCAGAAATCTACTCACCAGTAGGCTAGTGATCTAAAATGTTAAAATAAAGGGGTGAGTCACATATACTCAATGAGGGCATAACAAATAAAGTGGACAAGAGAAGAAAAAAGATAAAGCACAGGGAATAACTATAAATGTAATAAGTTTAAGAGTTAAGATCAAGTGATAAATAACATAAGTAATTCATGACGTTAAGGGAAAATTTATCCGCCATATAGAAGTTCATGTGTGTAGAACAATTAAAATTCAAAAGCATTTACAACAATGATTTTAAATAAGTAATTTCAACTCTGTAGGGTCACCCATGGAAGCACCAATCTCATCTCTGTGTGGGTGGCTACACCTCATTGGTAGCTCCTTACCTCATATAGGTGGCAACACCTAATGGGCAGCTCCTTACCACACCACTATTACTATATCATCTATGTGGGGTGGCTACACCTTATTGGCCTTGCCTTTCATAGGCAGCTACACTAAACGGACAACTCCTTACCCTCCACCATCTCAATGTTACCTCAGGGATGGCTACCCCTCGTTGGTAGCTCCTTGCTTCATACAGGCAGTTACACTTAACAGGCACCTTCTTACCCATCGAGTATCATACCAACATATATTAAGATGCATCTAGGTTGTTAACCCTGCTAACTGATATGGGATACTAACATGAGTTTCACCGAAACCATTTACAACATATTCAATTTTAATTTCATAATATCGCCAAAAAATATCCATAAACTCAAAGGCATTAAAATTCCAGTCTCCAAAGGTGTTGTTCCAAACCAATTCAATATCTCCTCTTTATTAATTCAAGTCACCAACTCTGCTAAAAAAAAAATAGAGATTTTCCAAAGCTCTTGTTTCCCCATAAAAGCTACTAAGATGGTAACAATTTAAAAGATTAAAAATATGTAAAGAACCTAAGAAATTTGGAATAAATAAATTCACTATCAAATAAGAAAATAATCTCATGAAACTATACAAGGAAAACTTGTTCGAGCCTCAGGAATATCAATATATATATGGACAATATAAATTTTTATTTATATAGAGGAATTTAAAATAGGGAGAGAATGCCACAATATTTATTATTGTCACAACATGAAGGCCAAAAAGACACTGTCATGACCATAAGGCGACAAAAAGGGAAAAAACACATAGATTAAAAAATGGAATAAAAAACTAATACCAAAAATATATAAAGAAGCAATAATACAATTTTAGCCCATTTTTTTTTTTTGGACCCAATTCCTTCTCTTTTTCAGCCAACATCCTCCTTAGCCCAATCCTAAGCTTTTTGTTTATTAACCCATTCTTAATTGAGTAATGATTGAGTTGAAACATGAACCAAAGTGTTGAATCCAATCAACGGAAGCCTAAAGCTTTGCTATCACTTTATCCCTATTCCAATTCCATTTAGTAGCATATTTTAGATAATCTTATTACTTTTTTGTTTCCTTATCAATTATTCATTGTTATTTTCTTTTAAGTGATATTCTTGTAGTATTTCCTCCATCTCGCTGTGGATCCACACCCCATTCTATACTATGATAACCACATAGTGTTTTTGGGGATAATCATCATGCATAGGACTACCCTTCTTAAACTAGCTTTATAAGAAATCATATACTAAATTTGCTCAAGGGTTTAAATTTCCTAATTCGGGAGTTCTTTCAAATTTTAACTTAGGTTTGCCTATTAATTTATTCTACTTAGAAACTTACGATGTTCCTTATTCTAAGAAAAGTCTATACCTAACAATATTTGAATGGTATCCTCATAATTCATCACAACATATTTACTTTATAACTCCTAAAAGTTTATACTTCTACTCAAGCCAATACCTTGGAATTCGAATTCAAAGTTTGAAATTCCCATAACTTGAGCTTGGTTCCTTAATACTCAAGTCTAAGGTTTTTTTTTCATCACTAATTCCCTTTTTTTTTTCTTTCTTGTGTCTATTAATGATTATGACTACAAAAGTTTCAATTCTATTACCTGTTTTGCACATTTGGAATACTTATTCTAATTAATACCATGTTATCTTATTGCCATGAGTATTCACACTAACTTTCTCATTGTCAATCTCAGAGGTTTAACTTCAGGGTCTAGTTCCTTACTATATTTCTTGTAGTTTTGCATCTTGCACGGTATCAAATCACTATTATACTTTCTAAACTACATGTATGTCTCAAACTTGAAATTGAAAATCTAGGAATAAACTTAGTTTTTTCTTTTAGTTCAAGTATTATAATTTCTCTCCATTGGAAATAGTCTCTCACAATTTAAATTGTCTTAATGGTTACCCTACAAAATTTTTCACCAATGGTTTCCAAACATCCAATCACCTCGTGATTGTTATTACTTAATTTACTTTACATATTCGTCCACTTATCTCCATAACAATTTAAAGACTTAGTTAAGCTTCTATTGAAATACACTACCTAACTAGTTTACCTTATGTATCCCAAATTTGCTGCTATGTGAAAACATTCCACCTTGTTCAATTTCACTTCTTGCTTACTCTGAGTAGACATTTCATGGGCTGGGCCAAGTTAGGCTTGGGCCTAAGCCTAGCGGGCTTTATATGTGTAGGCTTAAGCTCAAGCCCAAGCCCACATCATATTTGGCTCAATATCATGGACTAATCTTTGGTCCAAGCCCATGGACAAAGCCCAGGCTTGGCCCATTATACTAGTTATTTTTTTCTTTTCATTTTTGTAAGTGTAATCTATATTTTAATAAAATCATACACAATAAGAAATATACAAGTTTAAATAGTGATTAAGTACATCAATGTTATTATCATCATCTCAAAAGCTCAAATCTTGTACATCAATGTCGTTATCATCATCATTACTTGATTTTGATCCATCAGTCTCATCCCTCAAGTTAACTGTAAATATTAAAAAAATTATTAATAGATTAAGTATTTCACCAATATTCAATACATAAATAAACAATGAATTAAAATATATATATTAAAGGTTACAGTCTCCAGCACGAATCCAATCCTCAAGACAGAAGGCCACCTCATCAGCTATAGATATACCATCAAAAGGAGGTGTTAAATCCTTAAACCAAATAATTCTCTTTTTTAATTTCCAATCAATGTCAATATAATGCGCAGTAATACAAATATATTCATCCATAGTATGTTCAGATCTCTAATTATCAGTAGTCAAACATATCCTCCCAACTGCATTGGTTTATTCAACTTTGACAACTTGTTTAATTGAAGCAAGTCAAGATTCAGGCAAAGATACACCTTAGTTAAATGGTATATACCTCAACCCATCCCCTTAATGGTTGTAAAAGTCTCAATCTATATCTGATGTATAAATAGTTTTTGGATTGGGAACTTAAAATTGAGATCACACCAAACTTCAAATCAGCATTCTATATTACAATATAAATAATTTTCTCTAATCTATTCATCAATCGAAGGAATCACTAACACCAAGTTTCTTAAGGGATTAATATTCCAAATTAAACTACTCAACAAAATCCCAAATCATGTTTAACAGTAAAGTTAATCATCAAACATACTATTAATTTAAGGAACAAAGAAGATTTAAGCAAAAACTCATTCTAGCATTTCATCAAACAGCCTATGGCCCCGTTTGGATCAACTTCTCCTCCCCCAACTTCTCATTCTAGCCATCACAGAAGGAATTCTACACAAAACTGAAACATTTGGTTCCCCTTCTTTCTTGAAGGAGAAGGAAGATGAGAATAAGAATTTGGGATTAAAGGAGAATCCCATTTTGTAGCTTCTCCTGCTAGGAGAAGGAGATTCAATTTTCTTCCATGATTTTGCCCCTTGTCTGGCTTGCTTGTTGGTTGCTCCACTTACTACGACTCTTGTTAGTGAGTTATGCAATTTCTATCTTGCAATTGCAAGTTGTGATCTTTACGATTATTGAGTTGGGTGATTTGAAATTTTTGGTAAAAAATTTGTGGTTTTTCGATTCCATGGATATGGGTGTTGATTTTTTTTGGGTGTGGATCTGTGTTTTCCCTCTTACTGGTTATTGTCAAAATCTATATTGTGGATCTGTGTTTTTCCTCTACTGGATCATAACAATGCTATACTTTGGTTTTCGAGTAATGAATTATCCTATGATGCCATAACTTCTTTGTAATGGTATGGTGAACCAGTTTGATGTTCTGGTAGTTTACTTACAAGCATGATTCCTTGGAAAGTCATTTTAGAGAGAGAGAGATAGACTGACAGAGAGAGGGAGAGAAATGGGTGGGTGAGTGAGTGAAGAGTTGTGTAGGGTAACAAACAAGGGTCAGCATAAACTATGAAGCTTAATTTGGTATCTTCGTGTGGTGCTTCAAAAGGGATCATAGGCATATTTTCAACGATGTAACTATCACCTATCATGGATGTACAATGTTGGTGTGAGATTTCAGGTGAGAGGTTTGGATTAGCAGGACAACTAGAATTACTTGAGCACAAATGGGAATGAGTTGGATTAGTTATAGCTCCAACTCAGTCAACTTTGATCCTGTAGATGTAAATGCATTGAAAGATAAATAAGTGGCACATTTATGAGAATCTTATAATATGTTATAACAAATTTATGAAACTAAATAATCTAATTTATAATATATGGAAAAATAATGACGCAGTTTAACTCAAATTTACATGAGCTTAAAGTTATATGGCCATATGTTAATTACCATTTATTATCAAGAATCAAGATAAATAAAGTTATACATCACCTTGGTTTCAATAGAAGCAACAATCAGATGAGAAGATTCTGGTTAGTGTATATGGATGCAATCCTTTAATTAGAGTCAATAAGAGCTTCCATATAATTAGAAGAAGTATTTGACTGAGATGATAGTAGCAAATGTCTAAAAAAGTCAGTCATTTTCTTTGCTTCTATATATAATAGATGAGAGTTTGCATCTGCATTGTGGCTTATGGGTCACCTTTTGCAAGCCTTCTGTAAGGTCCTTGCTTCACTATCCGAAAGTTGTGTTTTGCACTAATGCACTGATGCATTGATGAGTCTCAAGTTAGTATAAATTATACATAAAAATATATATAACAATGATAATATAGTGACAATATAATATTTGTCATCATGAAGTTCTTCAATGAATAGCATTAACGTAGAATAATGGTTTGTGAAAGTGTTATTAGTCATAAATAGATATTGAATATTTGAGAAAATTAATTTCCATTAGTTGTAAAATGACAGATGAACTCCAAGCCAATCTTACAAGAAATTACAAAGCTTTAAAGTATTATTAAAGCCAATCTAATTTTAGTTTAATAAACTGGATTAAGATCAAAATTATAAGGAGTAAGAATTTTTAGGGGTTGAGATAGGTAGATCCAATCCCATGTGTATTCAAGTCCCACATGGTACTACTACTGGATCCATCTCTATTAAATTACCAAAAAAGATAAGGAAGATGAAAATAACTGTGTAGAGCTGGTACTAATTTAATGATGTAGAACTCTTTTAAATACTTGTTTATGGGATAAAACAATAATTCTTAAAGTAGAGCAAAAAATAGATATGGCCTACAGGTAGGAGAAGTTCCTTCTCGTAATTACCCTGTACAAGTATATATGCTCCTTACCTAATGAATAGAAAGAGGCTTTGGATTGAGCCCTGTACAAGTATTATTTTTATATAAATTATATTTTTATATAAATTATATTTTATTATATTTTATTATATAAAGTATTTTATAGTAAACATGAACAAATATAAAACATCTTGGACATTGATTATTCTTACCTAGAATTAGTAAAGCACATCTTGTTCAGGTAATGTGCACTTTCTATCAAAAGAGGAATGTCACAATGTGACGGTAGGATAAAGCGCAGTCATGACCATGAGGCGACAAATGGGAAAAACATACAGAGGTTGAAAACATAGTTACCACCAATTAATTAGAAGGATAATTGGGATCCTAAAAAGGAATGAAAAACTGGCCCTCAAAACTAGAGGAAGGGTTCGGGAGTCTAATTACGTATGGGGAAGGTGTTAGACACCCCACAACGTCCATCCTTAAATATGGTTATCCTAAATCGTTTGTACTTTATTTAATTTAATTTTAATACCCTTTTTGTTATTAATATGATGAAAAGATGAATGATGAAATAACTGAACCTATCTTACTATGTAAGTGCCTACGTATCCTAAATGGGATCAAGGTTCATGTAGTTTGAGAAAATTAGATGAAATTTTGACTAGGAAGGATATGTGGTAGCTTCCCTAAGATAAACAGTAGAATATGTAGAGGCAAGGAATCCTCACCCAAAATCAAGGGAAATGATAATGTGGAGACACTTAATTCTCACCCACAGTCAAAATACTAGGACAATGTGGAGGAACTGGGTCCTCACCCAAACCCTACAGATTTAGACAATGTGGAGGCATTGAGTCCTCACCCAAAGTCTTGAAGAAATAGACAATATGAAGGCACTAGATCCTTACTCAAAGTCTAAAAGAATAGACAATATAGAGGTACTGAGTCCTCACCCAAAGTCTTAAGGATTAGACATTGTGGAGGCACTAAGTCCTCACCCAAAGCCCTAAAAGTAATGGAGTGACCATTGGAATCACCTTTGGTAGGATTTTCAAAATGCTATGATTTTGAGAATATTTTTAATTTTTCTAAGGAGGCCATTGGGACCTTTTAAATTACCAAAGACAAAATAATGGACTAAAGTGTTTTAACTTAATGGGCTTTTTTTTTAAATAACTAATTTTGGATCAGTGGGCCTTTGAAACCCCAATTCTAGGTGACCTTGAATCCAAAAATCAATTTTGCTCTAATGGGCCATTGAAACCCAGTTATTTTAAAAAAAATACTTTTCCAGTAAAAAGGAAATCCAAAGTATTCAGAAAAGAATTTATTTAATTTATTTTCCGAAGAAAAGCATTTTGAAATTGATTTTAACTTTGACAAAACTCTTATTTATTATCACTTTTCCCTTAAACCCAAAACAAATAAAATAAATGAAAATAAAATAATGAAATGAAAAATAAAATAAAATAAAAAAGAATGGCTTATGCCTTACACATGGGGAAAGGGATAAAATAAAATAAAATATTACAAACCAATAATAAAAGTAAAAGAAAACTCAACAAATAAAAAGAAATACCAATATACAAACAGCAATCTCACATGGAAATCAACGATATTAAATTTGAGCCAATTACAACTCCAAATTAGAATTATCAATCACCCAACGTTACTTAAAAAAAAAGTATTTGGAATCATGAAGTAAAATCAGAAACACTTTAGAAGCATGAAAGCTTTCAAAATGAACCTAAGAATTATCTTAACATCATGAACACAAATTGACAATCACCAAATCAGAATCATGTTCGAGCAAATAACAGAATGGACCTAAATGCAGGATAAGATTTGAACCCATGTTCAAAACCCCAAATGGCATGAGACCACATTTCCATAGAGAACAAATCCTGATTTCAATTATCAAATAATATTTAGAATTTTAAACCACATTTTAAAGAGGCATCACATGATTCATTCAACGCTAGCCAGGAAATGTGCAATGGTAGTTTAATACTTTAAATCAATAAACAATAGCAAACTCCTAACAGAGAAGTGGGGTCAGAATTCCATAAAAATTTGAAGGTGGAATTAGATTAGAGTCTAAAATATATTCACAACATCAAGTAGCATCCAAAATGAAATCACTTTTGGGTGAGAAAAAAAATCAATCCATATAATCCGCACAATATCAGGTTTAAAATATACCCACACCTATTGCTCAGCATGCTCAGAAGCATAAAAGAATCAGAGTGTAAATGAAGGATTTTTACCTCCTTGATGTGCCGAAAATCCCTTTTCTTTAAAATCTCTCTAATGTTCCCCCAATGCTCCTCTGAGATTTCTCTCTAAAACCTACTCTGTCTCCCTCAAAGAAAGCCCTCCCCCTATTTTTATAGCGAAAACTGAGCCCCAGTGAAGGCCCAAGATGTGTTGGTCATCAGCAAGGCATGGTGAGGAGTAAGGGTGGAAGTAGGCCAGGCCAGGCTAGGCCTTGGCTAAAATAGGCCAGGCCTACATGGCAAGGCCATGGCCTGAGCCTGGCCTGTTGGCCTGCTATAGGCCAAAAAATGGGCCTGGCCTTGCCTGTTTAGGAAATTTAACAAGCTTGGCCTGGCCTGTTGGCCTATTTAAGCTTGTTAAAAAAGAGGTCAAATATAGGCTTTGGCCTACAAGACTAAATATAGGCCAAAAATAGGCCTTTAGCCTACATAAATTTAAGGAAAAATTTGGGGATTTAAGGGTTGGGTATTTTTTATTAAAAAATATATTTTAAATATATAAAATTTTAAATTTTAAAAATATAATATTATATATATACTATTATAAAAATAATATAGGCCGGCCTGTAGGCTTATAGGCTAGGCCTTTAATATAGGGGCCTGGCCTATTTAACTAAATAGGCCTATAAAAAGGCCT
>JASKGM010036453.1:6697-23872 GCA_034509205.1 Ceratonia siliqua
CCCCCCCCCCCCCCCCCCCCCCCCCCCCCCCCCCCCCCCAAATCAATAAAGAAACAGGAAGCAAGCTCAAAGTGCCTTGCTGCATTGTGGGATTCATCCTGATCTGTCTGGTTATTCTTTTGTCATCACATATTCACCTACCAATCTCTTCTCTTATTTTCCAAAATTTGATAAGCTTGTATGTGCTTTCTGAGTATCAGCCCAAATGTGTTGGGCTTCACTATGTTTGAAGACCCAAAAGAAAAGTGTTTTGTTATGTGGTTGAGCTGAGCATGCAACTTTTTGTAAAGATGGACGTTGACATCTTCAACTGGTTGCAGGAATCTTATCTACGCACGCCATCTTTTGAAGCAATAAAAACCTATACGTGATGGAAAGAATAAATACTCCATCCGCTGCCTCCATTAACAGCAAGCCACTGTTATAATATTAAGAAACGAATATTCTTTTGGTTTTTATGCTACGCAATGTTGTTTGTTCTCTACATACTCGATAACTTTATACTAGTATTATCAAGATGCATCCATATGGATTAGTAAGAAAGCCTTTGCTTCATTCAGTGGGAGTCCAATTCTCCCTCTGAAATCAGCTTCCTATTCAGTGGTGAAGCTCATAATAAGGGCAGGTTACCCCCCTTTCAAGCTTTCTATTTGCAAATTGTAAACTATCAAAAACTTTTTCCACTGTTGAGTGTTGGTATCTTAGTGTGAGCAGATGTAAATGGGAGTAAATAGCTTCAGTACCGTAGAATGTGGCAAGTGGTAGTCTGAATCATTCTAGCTGGCCCAGGTAAAAACCGAAATTGTTGCTGTATCTGAGACACTCTTCACTTTTTCTTGTTTGTTTTTTAATGCCATTTTGTGTGTGCCCACTGGTTCCCTCAACAAGCAAGTATGATGTTGGCAGTAGAAACTAGCAACAGTGCGTTTCAATTGGATGTCTTAATGATGATTCCTCCCCCCAGCCCCCCCCCCCCTCCTACGAAAGTGACAACGAACATCATTGTTGCTCACTCCAAATTCTTTCTGCTTAAATATATGTCATTGGCTTAACAACTTGTCTGTTCGCTACCTCTCAATGCAACACAGTTTCTCATTCTCCCTGTGCTGCTGGAGCCCAACTCATTAACTTACAAATCCACTACTGATCTATTAATCCAAGCAACTTGGGAAAAGAATATATACATCAACTAGGCAAACTCACTTTGAATCATATCAAATCTAATCAATTCCAATGCATATTGAGAGAGAATTTTCAAGCTTTTTATAGAATTAAACGCAACTCTTAACCATTCTACCATCAAGATATATCAACTAGGCAAACTCACAGATTAATGATTTGAGGCAGTCATAAATCCAACGGCTCTTGCACAGTTCGCGACAAAAAAAAAAAAGTTGTTGGTTAATATTACTCATTATAGTTCGAACTTTAAACTTCTCTCCTACGTAACTGAATAATCGCTTTTAAGAAGCATTATGGATCTAAGGATATGAAAAGGTGGAATTTGCTATTCCACCTCTGTTTCTTTGTCTCTATTTTAACAAAGGGAAAGGATCAGCTTTTGTAACTTAAACCTTGTAATAACTAACATAAAGAATAATAAAGAGGGGGGTCTAATGTGAAACTTGATCATAGTTGTCTTAGTTGCAAGTAGGTCAATTTCAAGCCTGACTTTAATTCGGGGGTCCAACTATCACTCTCATCCCTCCATCATGACCAATTCATCATCACCTTCGTTATCTCAATAGAGTATCTGTCATGGTCATCCCAACCCACATGTCACCAGGATTTCAATCAAAACCCCTCCGAGCTTGCTTATCACACAAACCCACTACTCTAATTTATATAATCAGTTTCTATAAATTAGTCTTATTTTAGTTATAATTAACCCCAGACAAGTAATAGACAAAATTTGTATAACGCAACTTAGATCGGGTCAAACCCAGATGAATGGTAACTTAATTAGTTTTGTGTGAACTGAACTGGCAGAAGAAGAAGCTTAAGTAGTTTCAGTTCAGTCATAACTACTTGAATTTTAATTATTGAATGCAGATTAGAACAACATGGATTTCGTTTTCTTCCTTTATTTTGTCTTTACTGATGTTTCTCTTAACAGGTACGCTGGAGAATAGAAAGGACATCCGCACATGGGAAATCTCAGAAATAAGAAGGGCCCTGTCTTTTGTCACCTTCAAGCTCTCTCTCTCTAGGTGCTAGCTCATTCTTTCTTCTATCTTAGGCAAGCAAGAATAACCCCTTTATCCCACCCACCCTCCGACCTTTTTCCTCTGCCTTTGGCACAAACAGTCTTGATCTTTTCATGTCGATTTATTTCTGATTCAGAGATATCGTTAATAATGAAGAGTATAACGTCTTGTTACAACGAACATGCCATTAGAGTATCCGGTTCCTATTGTTCAGGGCCTTCAAACCAGGCCTGCCGATATCCTAAACTGATCCCTTCCATCCGAGATTCAGTTACTTGCATATACAAAGTCAACCTCTCAACACAGAAACGACTTTTGATTACGCTAACTTGGACTAAGAAACTCATAGGCCAAGGATTCACCATAAACATCACCAACACCTCCTCCTCTCCCTCTCACTTCAATGCAATTTCTCAGCAATTGCGAAAGAACAAAGGCACCCAAATATTCCAATCCTGCAACTCTATAGTCCAAGTCCTATGGGATCTCTCTGCTGCTAAGTACGACACAGGACCAGAACCAGTGAGTGGGTTTTACGTCATCGTTTTGGTGGACTCAGAACTGGGTCTTCATCTTGGAGACAAGAATGAAGAATCGTTGGACGTAAAGAAGTTCAAAGCAGGAATGGCAGGGGCAAATATCTCGATGGTTTCTCGGAGTGAGCGATTCTCTGGCACTGCGGTTTATTCAACAAAGGCGCAATTCTGTGAAACTGGAGTTGCTCACGACATACTGATAAAGTGTGTGGCTGAAGAAGAAGAAGAAGGGTGTAAGGGTCATGTATTGTCAGTGTGTATAGATAAGAAGACAATTTTGCAAGTGAAGAGATTGAGGTGGAATTTCCGAGGGAACGAGGCAATTTTCGTAGATGGTCTGCTGGTGGATATGATGTGGGATGTTCATGATTGGCTTTTCAATCCGACGAAAGGCTCCGCTGTGTTCATGTTCAGGACAAGAAGTGGTGTGGACAGCAGGCTATGGTTGGAGGAGAAGAATTTGGGGGCACAGAAGGATCAGGAGAGAATTGGATTCTCTTTGTTGATATGTGCCTGTAAGAACCCTGACTGAGCAGTCATCATTCAACCTTTGATGGTTAATTTCAGGGTAATAGCCGTAATGGACATGTAACCCAGGGGTTATGTAAATAGTAAATAGGTTGAAATTATACACACCACACATCAATGTACACTCTCTACATCTATCAAATATCATTCTGTTTCAATTTTTAGTCTTACTTCCCTTGGTAGAATCTAATTATATATGAACTGAATTTAAAATTTTGACACTGTTGTTCAGGTAATTAGTTCTGTTCAGAGCATATTGGCTATTGCATTTCCTAGGGTGATTTCTTTCTTTCTTTTTTATTTGAACTCATTCTAGTTATTTAAAAATGAATGTCATATACTAAACGTACTCTTGTGAACCACATGTTGATCGGGCCTAAGGCTTAGGGGCATTGCGGGGCCTGCTTGCATTGTCCTCTCAAACTCGGGCTTTCTGAAACCAATCCAACCCATTAAAATCAACCATTTTTTTTACTTTTTCTTGACATATATTTTGATAAAATTTTATTTGATAGAAAAAGCTCTTGAGAGATTGTGACTACATTGAGGGGGCGTTTGATACAGAAATAAAATTTTTCTCTTAGGAAACATGATTTTTAGGAGTTATGGTTCTCAGGAATCTTATTCTCAAGAATGTAAAAATTGTGTTTAATTTGTCTTATAGATTCCTAAGAATGATAGACATTTTTGCATTTGGTTCAGAAGTTATTTTCTTAAGAATTTAGGTAATTTTTACAAATATACCCCTATATATAAATTGTAATAAATTTATATTTTAAAGAGAAATATAGGTTGATGGTTGGGGTTGGTAATTTGGGGTTTGGAACTCGAGGCTTGGGGGTTTGGAATTTAGGGTTTAGAATTTATAGTTTGGGGAATGGGGTTGGAGATTTGGGTTTGGGAGTTGGAGAATTAGCGTTTAGGGATTTGGGATTTGAGAGTTTAGGTTTTGGGGTTTGAGTTTTAAGATTTGAAATTTAGAGTTTAGAGTTTGAGAGTTTGATAATTAGGATTTAGGGATTTGGGATTTGAGAATTTGGGGTTTAAGTCTTAAGATTTGGGATATCGAGTTTCGGGATTTATGATTTGGGTTTAGAGTATTTGCGGTATAATGGTTTGTGAGAGAGGGTAAAATGATCATTTGTATACCCCATAATTTTTTCATGGGATGAGAATCTAAGAATACCAACCCTACGTGAAAAATTTTTTGTAGGAAACTTACTTAAAAAGTGTTCTCGAAAATCCTAATTTTTTGAAAAAAAAATTTTAATCCTTATACCAAACGTCAGAAATTAAGATTCTCGACTAATAATTTTTAAAAAAATTAAAATAATCTTACTACCAAACGCTCCTAAATGATATAATTTATTCAATAAGATCCCATAAACTGTACTGGATTTAAATTCCAACCAACCAGGCCACTACTCTCCCTTTTTTTTTGAACAATACAAAAATTAAATTTTTCTAATAGTATTTCCAGATCATCACACCCGCGCATCCAACACGCTACTTGTTGTTGACTTTTTATACACGTGTTCTTCTCTTTTTCAAATCTCTAAACTCTTTTACTCCATTTCAATCGTCTATAATTTTACTACAAATGAAATATTATAAGTAATGTTATTTATATGTTATATTTTTATATATTGTTATTATATATTTTTTGTTATTAATATATTATAATAATGATATATAATAAATAATAATAAAATAATATAAATGTAAGAATGATGTATAAAAACTAAAAAGATGAATATCTTACTCTTATATTATACCCCACCACATATTAATGCTAGTTACTGCTTTAATTTGGTGTATTGTCCTATTATTTACTTGGAATACGCTGATATATGTTAAGAATTGTAAGTTCCACCAGCAGGATTTCCCTTCATTTATAATTTTGAATTCCAATTCACTTCATCTTATTCTTATCGTTGTTTCCAATGATTCATTGAAAAAGCCTATTGACACTTGAATTCTGTGTTGAATTCAGATTCAACTTAACATTCAATAAATAAATAACAAAACAATAGTACGATCAAAATTATCTCATATTATATTATAAAGAGAATATAATACCATGCATCATGATGTGAAAAATAAATATGATGTATATGAAATTTATTGTTTAAACTATAAATTATATATTATATATTATATTTATTTCTCATAATATCATGTTATCCTTTGCTGCATTATGGCATTAAAACTTGCCTTCACATCTATTTTCATTTTCTCTTAATTTTTTGTTTAGATTACAAATCTAACTTCAAGGCTAACTAGTTGCGAGTGGCATGCACTAGAGTACCTTAGTTTACGTGTATTTAAATCTTCTTAGTTTGACAACAACATTTAAATAGTTAACTATACTGTACTGTTTAAATCTTCTCTTTTGTTGTTTTTTTTTTAAAAGAAGTATAGGATGCAGGAAATATGAGAGATTTAAAGTTTAATATTGCATGGTGGTGGGTGTCTATTGTCTACTATTTAATTTTAAAAAAATATTTGATATTCTTAATCACATTTAATAAAGTATTACATCTTCTTATAAATGAGTGACATCCACCACCCATTTAAGAGGGCCGGAGTCGCACTCTGCCCCTAGAGTACCCAATGTTTTATTGTTAATTTGATATATTTTGATGTGACTTTACATTAACTTGAAGGGTGGTGTTATTATTTTATAATAATATTTTAATTTTAAATAAAAAATAAGAGTCGCAATTGTTGTTGGAAGAAAAAGGTTTAATAATAATTATAAGAGTGTGAGGTGAGGAGGGGTTGGAAAAGACTCAAGAGTAAGGAAGGAAGGTAAGCACGATGGAGGCGTGAATACTGAATAGGCGCAAACCAGAAGGTCACCAAACAAAACCAACACCTAAACCTAACCTAACCTAACCTAACCCACCGGAATTTCTTTCGCTCTCCCATTTTACCATCTGCCCTTTTGACCCCTTCCACCTTTCACTCACACTTATTCCATTATACACATTTCTAAATAATTAAATATATATTATTTTGAGAGTATACTTTTCTATAATATTTTTATATTACTCTCTAGTTCAATATAATTTATTTTTACAAAAATGAAAGGTGAATTATCTTTATTTTTATGTATCTTTTAATATTAACTTAATAAAATTAAATATATATAAATTATATATATATATATATATATATATATATATATAAAGGTAAAAGATAGTGTTCGATCAACCTAGAATCACGACGCGTTGAGAGCCGAAGGGCAATTGGAGGGTAAGAAGGTAAATAACTGAAAAACAGACATGGCAAGTTGCCAACATACCAACTCGCTTTCCACGCGCCCCCCGGCTCTCTAATATAAATCCCCTGAAGCCCTTCCACTGTGCCACTCCCTGCTCGTCCACTTCTCACTCTCCTCCCTTTCTGAGAGAAAAACTTTTGCTTTTTCCTCCCTGCTCTTACAACCAACCATGTCTTCCTTCAAGAGCAAATACCAAGGTATATGATTCTTGATTTAACGCTTTTATACTTGTTTGCTACTTATGATTAGATGCGTTCTCCAGCTTACTTTGATTTTTCTGATCTGATTGTTTTGATTCTGTCTCTTTTAACTCTAGTCGTAGCTAATGATCATGGCGCTCTACCTCCTTCTGGGTAAGGCCTATGCATCATCTATAATCATTCTTAATCTTGGTTATCCAACAGGATCGAATTGAAAATCGATCTTTCCAACTCTAGCATATTTTGGGAAAAAACTTTAAATACCTAGATTCGGATTTGTGCCTAGTAACTTTTCTGAATAGAAAAGTAAAACTCTGTCCAGAAATTGTGTCTTCCTTGGATCTATGTCAACTTCTCATTTCTTATTAAGTTAAACGATAATTAGATGTTTGCTTGTCTTCCCTCCTCCTTGTTGGTATTTAATTATAAGCTGAATGGAATTTTGGTGATTGTAATGTGCCGCAGTATGCAGTAGGCTTTTTCTTTTTCCAATTCTCTCTATCTCTACTGGCTAATGTTATAATGAACTTTGCATGGTTTGCAGATGAGCTCATTGCCAATGCCGCTTACATTGGCACCCCAGGAAAGGGTATCCTTGCTGCTGATGAGTCAACTGGTACAATCGGCAAGCGTTTAGCCAGCATCAATGTTGAGAATGTTGAAACGAACAGGCGTGCTCTTCGTGAACTCCTCTTCACCACTCCTGGCGCACTACAGTGCCTAAGTGGTGTGATCTTGTTTGAGGAAACCCTTTACCAAAAGACGGCTGCAGGTATTGCTGCTGTGCATTTATGGTATTTGAAAGATATATTATATTACTTGTTATTTTTTCAATTAAAAAAAAATCTCGTTTAGACCATTACTTTGCATAATTTTTACCATGATTTTCTGCTGGATGTAGCATAAACTTGTTGTAGTTATTTGAGTTGAAAATTCAGCTTCCCCCCGCCCGAGTGTTCCTTTCATTTCATGTTATGACCCAGCCAAGTTGTTCAGCTTTAGTTTCACCTTAAGTTATTTTGTGTAGGAAAACCCTTCGTGGAGGTGCTGAAAGAAGGTCGCGTCCTTCCTGGTATCAAGGTTGACAAAGGAACTGTTGAACTCGCTGGGACTAATGGAGAAACAACCACTCAGGGTCTAGATGACCTTGGTCAGCGTTGCCGGAAGTTCTATGAAGCTGGTGCACGGTTCGCCAAATGGCGCGCTGTCCTCAAAATTGGCCCAAATGAGCCGTCTCAGCTGGCCATCAACGAAAATGCCTATGGTTTGGCCCGATATGCTGTCTTATGCCAAGAGAATGGGTTGGTTCCTATTGTTGAGCCTGAGATCCTAGTTGATGGACCTCACGACATCAACAAGTGTGCTGAGGTGACTGAGCGTGTCCTTGCTGCATGCTACAAGGCCTTAAATGATCACCATGTCCTGCTTGAGGGTACTCTATTGAAGCCTAATATGGTGACCCCGGGATCAGATTCTCCAAAGGTTGCCCCGGAGGTGATTGCTGAGTACACTGTAAGAGCTCTGCAGCGAACTGTTCCTGCTGCAGTCCCTGCTGTGGTTTTCTTGTCTGGTGGGCAGAGTGAGGAGGAGGCAACCGTCAACCTCAATGCTATGAATAAGCTTAAGGGAAAGAAGCCATGGTCTCTTTCCTTTTCTTTCGGAAGGGCACTTCAGCAGAGCACTCTCAAAACATGGGCCGGTAAGGATGAAAACATTGAGAAGGCTCAGACTGCATTCATCACCAGGTGTAAGGCAAACTCACAAGCAACTCTGGGAACTTACCAAGGTGATGCCAAGCTTGGTGAGGGTGCCTCAGAGTCTCTCCATGTCAAGGACTACAAATATTAAGAGGCGTCAGCTTCTAATTGCTCTTGTTTTGGAATATTGGAACTATTGGCATGAGGGTTTCGGTGCTTTTTATAGGTTTATACTCAACTGTTTTGTTTCCCGTTCTTGGTCATAGGAGGGTTATGGGAAAATAAGAATAATAGCTTCAGCGGTATAGGCTTTGATCTTTTCTCCCTTATTTAAGTTTCCCTTTGGTTTGCCCTTGTAATGATGAAGGGTTCTGTCATTTTTGTGTTAACTGAATTTGAATCGGCTTGAGTATATTGTTACTTGCAACTTAGCTCAATTTTTTTCATGTATTAGCAATTTTATAAATAAATAGTTTATAGAATACAGAATTCTCCTAACAATCTTGTTAGGTTGACAAATCTTTACTAGGCCCAGGCTTAGAGAGATTGAAGAGCAAACTGTTGATTAAAAGTTTTAGGCTTTTTTCTGTAGAAAAAGAACATAAAAGGTACCGATGGTTTAAATGTCCTGAGTAGAACACGTATTCTTTGATCCATGTTTTACACGTCACATAGTTTGACGAATCTGATTTATTTCTGCTGACCCTTGAGAACATGAAAAATGGTTAGCATTGACATGAAAGAGGAACTTAGAAAAATAGCAAGCACTTTTCAGGATAGTATTATACTATTGTTGTACGTTTCACATATTAAGGAGTTCTTTATAATGCAAGCCTTAGTTCACAAATTACTTCCATAGGGACTATTCCAGAAAGGGAATTGACGCAGGGTGCATACCTCGTTATTTACCACAGCTTGAACAAGAAGTAATGGGCATCAAAGAGGCGAGGGAATGATTAGGGTTGTACTCTGTTCCTTAGAGCTATGGGAACATGAAAAGTGGATAGGATTGCAATCAAAAATTAGAAAAGACGAACTTCGAAACTCAAAATATTTGCAGGAAATAAACATTTAATGTTGCTTGTAGCAGTAATTTATAAAATCCATCTTTCTTGCTGAGATAGATTTAGTTTCGGGCTTAACATTTACACACTAATGTTGATATACATGAGTGAGCATTTACGTAATTAATCATCACATTATGAATCTTGAAAATGCTTTGCAAATTTTCACATTACACACCAAGGTTGCTATCGGGTATTGCTAAAAATTTGTTCGTGTCAGCCTCTTCACTGACATAAATTCTGTCAGTGAAGAGGCTCAAGTGGAGAGGAGTGGGTTTATCAAGAAAGTTTGGGGGTCTAAAACTCGAAATCTTGGACCCATAGTGTGATAGTGTTTCCGAACTCTCAGTTTCGTGGGGTTATCCCTGACCCAAACAGGCCCACTACTTTTTCTAAGACGGCCGAATAATAGAAAACGGGTAGTTTTGTGGGCTACCTTTTCGGCCATAGGTGGTAATTTGGGGCCAGAAATAGAGTACTTTTTCCAAAACGCAATATAAAGAAGCGTGCCTCCTGCACTTTCCCTCTGCCACTCAGAACAGAACCTGATTGCGGTAAGAACTGATAAATAAGCCTTTTACGGACAAAAATAAAAAGAGCAGGTTGGAAAAGCGGGAATTCCCTATTTGGAGTGGATTCTGGGGTAAGAGAAAAAAATTTTGGTAATAGTACGGGAGGCGGAGGGGTTTTTTTTTCTGGTGCTATCTGTAGCACAGTAAGTAGTCACGTCAGCAAAATCAGAGAGAAAAGCACGTTTTACTTTTAATATGATTTCATCTGATCTCTTTGCAGTTTCCATTATTGTAAATGCAATTTCGTTTGCTTTGACTGCCAAATACTTAACTGTCTCCAGGGGTTGAGACAAGCAAGCTGGGTTGGAGAGAGCGAAAAAGCAAAGGGACACACCAAAGCTGTGATGATATTGACTGCCAGTCTCCCCAAACCCAGTGTGTGATTCCCTTTAGCGGGAAGCTTCTTTACTCTTTCCCTCGTACGGACACTGCCTGTCCAGCACTTTAACACATATGTGTTTGCATGAATCTAGGTGTGGTACGTGCCACCATCCTTATAATGCAAGAGAAGATTAGAGTACTCCAGAAAAGGCCCTCTATCCTCCTATTGCTATTCATTTCTCTCTTATTCTTACTCTAATGGGGAAGGGGGACTACTTCGCTTCTTGAATCATTCTTTACTCTAAAATGGAAATATTCACCCTTTTTTGTCGCCTATGCTGGGTAGGGTTTTGATTTATAGAGGTCAAAAATCAACTCGTTTCATCAAATTCTCATAGAAACTCGCCAAAGATATCTTCTTCAAAAGAGTTTGTGAAACATTTTTCTTTACCTGGCTGCTATACTAAAGAGGGCAGGGTGCTTCTCGGATGTAAAAAATTTAGCATGATCTGAAAGAAAAGGTTATTGAGCTTAGAACTAGATCGCCTATACGCAGAAAAAAACGTGAACAATCTTTTGTTCTTGTTCCATATCTATTGATTTTGTTCTGATTATATGACGACAAAAGGTGTAAGCTAAGTGCAGAATGGACAAAATTTTTGCTTGAGCCGCGTTGGTCAGGTTGGATCTCATAATATAACAGTCGAATTTATCGATGGGGAATTCCTATATGATGCAATGTTACTTTGCTGTATGACATTTATTGACCCTTACTGCAGTATCCGGCTAACAGTATGGTCAATTAGAGACCTATCCAGTATGCAGTACTGGATGTTCTAAAGGCAGACGGAACCATTAATTATAAACCATATATACGTTTCGTTCAATCTTAGTTCCTCTTGTAAGCTTAGAAGGTGGAAGTAGTGATTAATACACCAACCACACCTACTTCTATGACTTAGAATTACAAATCTGCTGCTCCGTCTATCGCTAGAAAATCTTCATTTGCAGCAGACACCACTTGACTGCAGCTCAAGTTGTAATAGCGGTTGGGGCTTTGTGCAGTGTTATTTTGCAGTATAATTTATATTTATTGTTGCTCACTTGCAAAAATCTGTTAGCATTATGTTCAGCACACAATGTCCTGAGATTTGGAAACAGATTATATAGTTTAATGCCAGCTTCAGCTGTACTCGCGAGTCCCCGAGGTTGCTTTACTAATAGACACCTTTTACCTAGCTGAGTGAATATTCTCCAGAACATGGCTACATTGCTCTCCAATTCTTATTGAATTGCAAAGAAAAGCTCAGCAAAAAAACGAAAGAAAGAAATAAAGAATGACATTCGAAGAGTTACTTCCCTAATCTAAACCAGTAAAATCTCCGAATGTGGTACAATAAATGCTTGTACCTTTAATTCAATTTTCATAAACTATTTATTAACGCATCAATCCCTCTTACCATGCTTAAAATTGTTGAAAATAAATTGCTACCGTAATTATGCGACTTCAGTACACAGAGAAGAAAGAAGGGACTAAATGATATAATCATATAAACATCAATACTGAAGGTGCAACATATGAAGTAACACAACTGTAACTCCATTTGCATGCATAAAAGAAAAACTGGGACGAAAGAAACTCACCTGAATTGGTGTCATATTCCAACACATTTACGTTAGCTATGCCACTTCGTCTCCCTCATAAAACATATATGACTTGAACGGTTGAACTAGTGAACTCATTATTTTTCTCCTAAATGCCCATAAATATATTTAGATTGACCAACTATTTATCATCAATCTAAATATAAATCCTCAATTAGCTCTTGCTTACATAATGCGAGACCGTCAGATGATCAGAAAAAAGGGTGTCTAATCTCCGTGCCTCTTAGGAGTCAACCATTCATTTACTGGTTTTGGTTTCCTTTATTGAGCTTTAAGCTGTAGTTTTCCCACAAATTTTCTCCCTCATTAATAAAGAAGGGAAAGCAGCTGTCAGCCGTAACTGCATTTCCAACATTGGAATTTGAAGGTGAAGAACCATCATTTGTTTGTAGCCTCTCAGTTTCGTGCCGTTGTTCGTTGATATCACAAAAGGCACTTCCTTGATTATACAAGGAAGAGTGGTCATTGTTCTCGAAATAAAAACAGTTTCTTGACTTTTCCTTGCGCTTCCTGTTTCCTTCCTTGCCATTTCTTGGATAGTTGCTGACGCTTTCCCATTTGTTTTTGTAAATCAAAGCAGTCCTTTCATAGCCAAAACAAGCCATTTTGCTTGCTATTTCCTCCCACATAACCTCTTCTGAACACCCACTTTGCTGAAACTCAGACTCCATCTCAGCCCTTAAGTGTAGAAGCCTTGTAATCTCAGACTTGGGCCAGGTTTCAGCACCTCTAACAGTGCTATTTAATATTTCACTTCCATCTTCATTCTGGTTTTCCCTATGATTTTGAATTTCAGTAGCCATTAGACCCTCAGGAGATTGAGCTTTTATCTCTCTTCCCGTTAATTTTTGCAAGGCGTCCATTAGAGCAGCATCCCTGGCTTCAATCCATGCTCTTTCTTTAGCCCAAAATTTGTGCTCCCTTTCTAACCTCGCTGCCTCTCGTCTCCTCCATTCTTCCTCTCTTAACACTCTCTCCTTTTCCTTCTGTTCAAGTGTCTTCATGAGCCTATCCAACCATGCCTCTTGCTTTTCCATCAACTTCCTCATCTGATAGTCAATGAAATCTTTTATTTTTGCTTTCCAGCTCCTTCCACTCCTTCTCTTTTTCCCCTTCTCCATGGAATCATTATCCATGAGTGCCCCAGCGCTTAGATTATTGTCATCCGATGATGATGTGTCAAAGTCAGTGGAGTTAGTGAGGCTGAGGCTATCGCAATGCTTGTGAGACTGAAACATGTCTTGATTTGTTTGGGAGGGGGTGTGGCTGCTTGTCTGAAAACGAATACTGCTGCTACCAAAATTGGTTTCTGGGACTGAGGTTGAGTTACTGTTTCCTCCATATAAGGCCTCAAGTTGACGAAAGAACCTGTAATGCTTCCCATCCTGTCTCCCCGCCTTACCTTCCTTTGTCTTCTTATAATATTTGTACAAGTTCTCAAACTTTTCCCTGCATTTTTTCCCACTTCTTTGATATCCATGTTCTTCAGACATGATCCTGATCATTAACAAAAGCAAAACGAAATGGTTATGGAAATAAAACAGCAATAGCCTTAGAACTGACCTAGCTAATTGCAGGAAATAGAGCCCTAGTTTTGGAGCTGTGAACGAAAGTTCCCAATGAAGCCCATGTGACCATAATCTTAGGTAATTAATAATTCTATGCACTGCCATGCACTGACGTTTTTAATGTTCTTGCTACCTAGTTATAGCAAATACAACTAAGCATATGACCATTCAAATTGCTATAGAAACGAGATTTTGAAGGAAGAGCCTCTGGTTGATGTCATTTCATAAGGTAAAATAAGAAGACAAGTGCATAGGCATCGAAAAGGTCAATGAATTTATCATTAAAACTCATAAAAAATGGAAAAACTCGCACTTAAAAGCGGGTAAAAAAATTTCAAAATGGAAAACGAGTCAGTGGTAGTACCGTACTAGTCCTAGTGTATAAACTTAAATGCTTTGAAGTACGCTATCAACAATCGTAAATTGAGAAGAGAAACGAAACCTGGGTTTCCAACTGAAACTAGTGTTGTCATTTTCCAGCGAAAAGAAGATTAACAAAATTGTATGTACCGCTATCCGAGTTTCCAGAAATCACAGCGACCAAATTAACACAACGTGCAGTCATCTTACAAGTAATTGCCAAGGAGCTACATGGGTATTGTATTTAGTTGGTTCTCCTTAATTTGGTAACACAGCCACAAACAAACTAAAAGAATTCATCATTTTACAATATTGAACTTGAAGAAAAAGACGAAATTGAAAACAGAAGCGAGTACTAGTGAAGAGGAAGAATTAGGAGAAAATTTGTACCTAGAGACTTCATCCCATAAGGGTCCTTTCTGATTAACCTCTTTAAATTTATGGTCAAGACGAGATCTGATCTCAAGAAGAGTAAGAGTTTCCTGTCTGGGCCATCGTCCGGTGGAGGCATCTCCACCGAGGCAGCCCAGAGTCTCAGCTTCTAAGCCACTAAGTGGAGGAGTTGAAGCGCTGGTGGTGGTAGCTGGAGTGGCTGCAGCAGAATCGGAAGCAAATTCGTGGAGGGCACGAGGCATTATATCAGCTACATGACGACCAAACATCATCATCTCGTAGTGTTGGTGGTGGGTGGCTGTCAGATTCCGGTGACCCTGGAAGAGCTCCGCCGTGGGTGGCGTTGGTATTGAGGGAAAATGTGTGGTGGACCTTGGTCCATTCATGAGCTGCCTGAGATCGGCCATACCATACTGCTGTTGATGATGATGATTATGATGATCCTCCATTTCCATGAGATTCTTGGGAAGTTGGGAAGCGGAAGCTAAGGTAAGGAGTAAGGAAAAGAAGAGAGTAAGAAAGAGTGAAGTAGAAGGAGAGGGAGGAGGAAGCGGCAGACTCGGATCGTGTCGTCCACGAAAGAGCTCAAATTTTAAGCGAAGGACAATGGTCCCATGTCTGTGACCGAGTGTATTTGTATGTGTATGTTATGACTATGAGCCTCTCTCCATATTGGTATTAGTATTCGGATTACCCCTCTCTCTCTCTCTGGCTTTTTCAGTGAAGAATGCTGCTTCTTTCTGTGCCTTTGTTCAAGGGTTGGAGTGTTCTGGTGGAGGAGCAAGGGCCTAAGCCCTAAGGACAAGAACAGAAAGGAAACTATATAATAATAAACTAATGTTCGATACTGCTAATCATCAATCGACACGTGGTTAAAAGTGAGACTACCAACGGGAGCCAGCAGGGTTTTGCCTTGCTGACGCGTGTATAGTGCCTTCGACGCTACCTTTTTTACTTTTGGCAATGATTCTCTACAACAACATCACACTGCTCTCTTTTACATACATTTATTTTCATGCAACTTTTCTTTTTTACTTGAATAAATTTTATTTTAATTTTTATTCTAAATAAATTCTCATAATGCCACACAAGCTGAACGTACCTTTTAATATATAATATATATGAAACTATAATCATGCGACAATGCAATTTGCAAAATTAATGCACTTCTTATAGTTCTATTATTTTTAAAGGCATGCCATGTATAATAGACAAGCAAATTCTAAGTTATTGTCACAAATCATTATAGTTTGTAGTGGTAGTTTAATTTTTTTATTTTTTTTATTTTTAATATTTATAAATTATTATTTATGTAATATATTTTTTTATGAATTTTTTAAAATATTTTTATATTTTTTAAAATTTTTTATATTTATGAGTGAATAATATCAAAATTTATGAATAAATAATATAAAAAAAATTCTTAAAAATATTTTAAAAATTTTTAAAAAATTATATGACTTAGACAATAATTAATTAATATTAAAAAATAAAAAAAATTAAAATCAAAAATAAAAAAAAACATAAATTTTGCTTGCTGAAAATTATGGTGTAACTTTATTTTTGAGGCTACATCATAACAAGTATCACAATTGAAAGTTGACTCAGCCGAGTCACCTTGGACGAATTGGAAGGTGACTCGGCCGAGTTGCAAAGGGGGATTGATGGATTCCATGAAGCAAGAAGCTGGGGGTTTTCAAGCCTAGTTTTGAATGAAAGAGACAAGTTTTTTTTTTCTGGGTTTTCTTCATTCTGGTGAATAATGGCGGTAGCGAGCAAACAGCAGAGGTAGAACACGAAGAGGCAACAAACTGAAAGATTGAAGGCCATAGCCATGACTAAGAAAACCAGAGCCTCCCTTGCTAGAAAGAATTCATCTCACACCAAGAAATAGAGGTGAAGGTTTAGAACACAAATGCCATTGCCAAAAACTCGGATATAATTAGAAGAAGAAGCTTGGAAGCCATTGCCATAAACACCAGTTGGTGAGAAATTGAGAGACGGAAGCAGATACTGTGCCAAAAGAAGTTATGGGTCTCAGAGCTCACGTGGCTACCATAGTTTTGGTAAAAAAGAGAGAGCCCCCCAATCATAGCCGTTCATCTACATATAAATAATTATGATTGAGACATGATTAAATTTAAATTTATTTATTAACTTGTACTTGTCAAAATTAGTCAATGTATATAAGTAAATAAATATTTAAGTTAATATTTTTTGTTAAAATTTAGATTAAAAAATTAACTAAGAAACTAAATTAAAAAATTTTAAAATTTATAAAAGTAATATTACTTAAATTAAATTAATTTTTTTTTAAGAGAAGGTATTTTTTTTTTAAAAAAATTTATTTTAATAAAACTTGAATTGTTTATAACTTATTTTTTTTTTAAGGAGAAGTTGAAATAAATGAATTTTTTAATTTAAAAAAATATAAATTTTTTAACTTTTTTAATTAAAAAATTAACAGAAGAAAAAATAAATTTTTTATTATTAATAACAGTTGTTTTTAAAATAATATTTTATATTTTTAAAATTAATTTTTTTTATAAAGGACATTATTTTTTAAGAAAGTCGCCCTTAATTAAAATATAAAAAAGAACCATTTATGAAAAATATCTACATCGCACAGTATTCCTACTGTCTTGATCTCACCACGTAGTGTCTTAATCGGGACATTGAAAACACTGCACTACCGTAGTACTTGAGTTATTTCTCAATTTATGAGATTTGACAATCAATTTGGTGAATATTCTTACCATAAAAAGAGATATTACACAA
>JASKGM010036464.1:0-23871 GCA_034509205.1 Ceratonia siliqua
TACATATGATAGGAAAAATAATAGAAAAATATGAATATTACTAAGAGTTTGATTAGATTAGTGCTTTAATATTCTCATTTTTATATTTTACATCAAGTGTCTACAAATATATATATATATATATATATATATATATATATATATTCTTATACAATAAGACAAAAATTATACATTGATCCCAGTTTGCACATATAATTACATATGTCGTGTACAAGGATAGGCATTTAGATGCCACATTTAAGCAGTTAGTTCTAAAGAAAGAAAGTCCAATTGCATAAATAAATGTAAACTAGTAAAAAATATTTTCATTCTATTTAAACTCTTTTAGTATTATTTTTTTTTAAAGATTTTCATCTCTTCTTTATTTCATTTATGGGTTAGAACAACTAAAAAAATGCAATGCAAATTATATATGTCTCTCTTTTCATTATTTTACCAACAAAGCATAGATTAATTTTTTACTCTTCACTATATTCTTTTTTTTTTTTTTCCTCTTCAAATATACTCTACGAGGCATTTGATGAGTGGATCCACATTCAAATTTTATTTTAAATACTTAAAATTTATTTATAAAAATTGTGATTATGAAGCATATAAAAAGCAAAAATCTCTATCTTATTTAAGGCATATACAATATATAAATTAATCTTGAACTTTTTATATACATCAATTCAACTGAGTCTGTTGTTGATTCCTAAATACACATAGATTACTGATCTCTTGACATATATTATTAGGTATGTAAATCTAATTTTTATTTATTATATTTAAAATTTTTAAAAATAATAAGTAATTTTTAAATTCTAAATAACTTTTTAAAATTTTTTTATAAAAATTAATAATACTATCCCGTCATTCCACTATCCCTTAAAATTTGAAAACATTCATTCTCTACTTTTGCATTTTTTTATGAGATACTTTTAATAAACCAAGACACCATAAGAATTTAAAGACATATATAATAATATAGATAATCTCTGCTATAAGTTAGACATATTGAGAAGAAATGATTAGAATTTGGAAAATTGAAATTTTTTTATCAATTTAATTTTAACTAAAATTTAAATTAGTAACTCTCAGTAATAAATTATAAAGATTAGGATAATAATAAATAGCTTTTCAAGGTCAAGGAGACATGAAAAATGAGTCAATGACCATAACATGAAGTTAACTTGGCATATCCAAATTTCTATGAGACTATGATAGAGAGCAAATAGAATATCAAAGCTCAGCTATATGGGGGCCCTTCTCTCCATACTTCACATGATTCCCACTAACTTCTCCATCTGCACCTATTAAATGAGTGGGCCACATAATGGATGGGACATAACTAAAATTAACAGCCAATTAAAGTCATATACACAATTTTAACTACCACTTTTTTCATAGTATTATTATCATAAATATTTTAATATATAAATAATTTTTTTAAATTGTAACAATTCATTTAATCATAATTTAAAAATAAATTACATTAAAAAATATAAATAATAATATTGTATTACGATAGTTATTTGTAGGTTTTAAATTATATAAATGTTAGTTAACATAATATTTTATACAAATCATATATACTATTCTCCTAAAAACACACTACTTCTTCCTCCAAGAGATTATTACAAAGCCTTTTTAAATGTCATGATCTTGCTTTTTGAATTTTGTTTCTCACTAGCCAAGTGAAAAACTGAAGAAGCTTTTGACTCTCTTCATATTAGGGGGAAGAAAACAAACCTACTTTTCAGTGTTTGTTTTGTAATAGCTAATATTTGATGATAAAGTGATGGGTGATTGTAAACGTGTCAACCTATTAAGGAGAAATTATTTTTTAAACCATTATTTTATATAATCTTTTACACTTTTTTATTTATTATTAATTTATATAAAATAATAAATAATAAAATAAAATTTATATATATATATATATATATATGTATGTATGTATGTATGTATGTATGTATGTATGAAAATATATAAAATGGTATGAACTAATGATATGAAAATACTATTATTCAAAATTTAACTTATGAAATATAAAATATTTTATTTTATTTATATAACTTATACATTAATGAGCATTTGAATTTGTCTAAAAGTGTTAATTATGATTTAAAATATAAAATTTAAGTGGATAATCATAAATAAAAATGAAAAATATTTGTTAAATTCACATATTTTTATTAAAATATTGATATTATAGAAAAATATTAAAATAATTTTTTAAAACAATTCGCTATAGTTTTTTCTATAAAATAATTTGAAGATATTTTTTTGTGTGAGTTTTTTAATACTTTTAAAAAACTGTATTTTAAATAATTTAATATGAGATTTCATTTTTTACATAAAATTTTATTTTTTATTTTAATATTATTATAAGATATTATTTAATTTTTTTTAATCACTGTAAAGTAGAAAGAGAAGGAATATATTAAGCGTTATTTTCAATTACAATATTTTTAAAATTACTTGAATAGCCTTTTTTTTTCACCAAGAAAAGTAGGTATTTGTGAATTCAATCTTGTCATGTCACGTATAAAACATGAGATATATTCCATGTATGAAAAGAAAGAAAGCCAAAAGGAAAGAGGCTTTGGAAGCGGCGTTGATTTGGCTTGTAGACAAACAACACCTTGACCTTAGTCAAATCACTTTACAAACCTATACAACCATTGAAAAATATTATTTGCGTACATTGTTTTGTTGTATTCATATTATAACTTTATTTTTAATGTTATATATATGTAAATATGATGATATATAATAAATAATAATAAAATAATAAATATAAGAAAAAATATAAAAGTAATGTAAAAGTAAAGATAAATAAATAATATTATTCAAAACCTAAAGTGTGAAAGTCCATCATACTTCACTTTCCAATGAAAACAACCCACATGATATT
This sequence comes from Ceratonia siliqua, assembly GCA_034509205.1. Classification (NCBI taxonomy): domain Eukaryota; kingdom Viridiplantae; phylum Streptophyta; class Magnoliopsida; order Fabales; family Fabaceae; genus Ceratonia; species Ceratonia siliqua. Next base: position 2,900 of record JASKGM010036464.1, read on the forward strand.
GCTTGTGGATATTGAAAGATCGCAAACTCTTCCTTTTAAAAGGAGATCTTCTCTCCTCTCCTATCTGTAATCTACCCTATTTCTCATTCTTTTCGAGTAATGTTAATTTTATATTATTTTTTATTATTTTTATACATTATTTTATTATTATTTATTATTTATCTATCAATTACATCTATTATTTATTCATATTATATCTATAAAAAAATAAAGTGTAAAAGAAATATAAAATAAAAATGTGTGAGAAGTAAGATTTTCCTTCTCTCATTTCTATCCAAACAAAGCCCTGTCACTCTTTCTCATGGACCCTACATTATTATTGTCTATTATCTTCAACCAAACCAAGTGTGGTTATTTTATTTAGTCTTGTGCCGACAAGTGTCAACTTCTGATTAATACAAGCACATTCAGTCATTGCCAGTTTAAAAAAAAATTAAGTAAATTTAATATATTAAAAAATATATCTCAAATTAATTATAAATAAACAAACAAGTCAAATATATTTTTTATGAAACCTATTACATTCGTGTGGCATACTTATATCTTTAGTCATTATTAGTTTAATTTATTTTTTTTTATAAAAATTAAATTTATCTAATAATTTCTCTTCGTTCAAAATTTTTTGGTTATTTTTTTTAAAAAAACTAGTCTCTTAGTTAAAATTTAATTTTTATCATTAAATACATTTAGAAATTTTTTTATAATTTAAAATTTTAAAAATGAATCTAATTGTGAGAAATTTTAATATTTTAAGAGGAACAAATTTTCATAAAATTATCTAAATTTTTATAGTTTAATGAATTAATGTCAACTTCTTATTAATATTGGCATTCTTAAGTAAATTCTCTATAGAAATATAAATATATAGACCAAACTAATTATTAGTAAATATGCAAACATGTAAAAAATAATCATATTAAAAAATATGCTTGATATATTTATATATTTATTTATAATTAACTTTGTTTATATATTTTATAAACTGGACCTATTAAAAAAATTTCCATTCAAAAATTTTAGCTAATTTTATTAAAAAAATAAACTCAAGCTCTTAATTTAGAATTAATTTTTTGAATTTATGTTCTAAAAATTGTGAAATGAATCTAATTGGGAGAAATTTCAATTTCTTTAAGAAATGAAACTCAAATATAAAATTATTTAATTTAATAAATTTTACTGTGTCCAAAATATATGGGTACCTTACCTTATTAGGAGGCTTATCAATTTTATTTTTTATTATTTAATATAATAATCAATAACTTTATCAGTAAAATAGGATATTTACAATTGGGAAATGGTAAAATTCACTGTTTAATTTTTTCTTGCGAAGCAGTTCCAATTATTGTAAAGGAGAGAGAGAGAGAGAGAGAGGGCCCTATAATGGATCAAAAGGCAAAGTACAGAGTGTGGTGCAATTATTCATACCATGAATTTCATCTCAAGCTAGAATGGAAAATATTCCTCCAATCCGTTCTAAAGATAAAAAAGAGAAATTAAAAAGTTAATTAATCAATTAAATCTATAGCTTTTCAATAAAAAGCTTGCATCATTTCATACAAAATTCCTCATCTGACTGATTCCCACTAGCTCACATCATATTATTTATTTATTTTAATTACTAAAGAGAATCAAATTTGTGTTTATCCAAGAGAAATGTTACCATTTATAAAGTAAAATTTTCTCACATTATCAAAAATTCAAAGATAACATATAACAAATTTGTAAATTTTGTAAAAAATAACATTTATTTTATCTAAACTTTATTTTCCTAATCAATGTAGTTTTGGATGGCAAAAATTAATTAGCTTTTTCTCTTTTTGAATAAATTATTATTTTTTCTTTAAAATTTTTGTTTTTAATTTAGTCCTCTAATAATTGTTTTTCCAATTTTTTTCTTCCATGTATACTTTTCTCTTAAAAATATCCGTTTAATAATTAAATGAAAGAAAAAATTATGTAAGAAAGGATTTAAAAAAGGCAAAAATATAAATTAGAAAATTTAATAGGACCAAATTAGAATTTTGGTAATTTTTAAAAAAATAATATTATAGTTTACTAACAATTTAAGAAGTAGATAAATTACTCTAGCTCTAAGGTTCAACACTGTAATTAGTGGATCAATTGAGAAACTCCTTCATCAATAGAGTTTATCAATTGAGCGAACCTTATTTGCCATGATTAATTAGCTAAACCAGAAGAAAAAAGAGCACTCCCTCATTCTCTCTCTCTCCTTCCTCCCTCCATATATTCTCTCTTTCTCCCCCTTGTTCTCCTTTCTCTCTCTATGAGAATTCAGATACCGCCAATAGCAACAGAGGGAGCTGGGAAGCCATGAAAAACACCATAAGGTGTTGCATCGCTTGCATTCTCCCATGTGGAGCTTTGGATGTGATCCGCATAGTTCACTCCAATGGCCGCGTAGAAGAAATCAGTGGCACCATCAAAGCCAGTGAGATCATGAAGGCACACCCAAAGCACGTGCTCAAGAAACCATCTTCCCTCTCGGCCGAAGACGGCGGCGGCGTGGTTCCGAAGATCGTGATCGTCCCACCTGACGCCGAGCTTCAACGCGGGAAGATTTACTTCCTCATGCCCGTCCCTTCCACGCCGGCGACGGAGAAAGCCCGGCCAAGGTCATCGACGGGGAAGAAGAAAAGGAAGGAGCAGAGCGAGAGAACGGTGAGTAGCAACAACAGCAGCGCCGCCATTTCTATGGCTAACTTGCTGGTTTCCTCTGATCGTTACTTGACTGAGATTCTCTCAGAGACGCTCTCGACACAGAGAGACAGACGAAGAGGGCGAGTCGCAGTGTGGAGGCCTCACTTAGAGAGCATTTCAGAGTCACCTAGTGATCTGTGAACAGTGGTTCTTTGAGTTCAAAATCTTCTGCTTTACTCTAAAGGGTCTTCCGTAATCTATATATTTGTAGGGTTCAAAAGATATTTTCAATCCATTTTTTGAATTTAAAGAAAATAAACTTCTGTTTTTCTTCTGCTGCTTCTTCTTCTTCTTCTTCTTCTTCCTCCTCTGCTTCTGCAACTGTGTACATAGGTTTATAAATAGAGGAAATATATTATGGTTTTAAAATCGTTTATGGTAGATTGCTATAGAGAAATCATGGAATTCTGAATCTTGTGATTACTAAAAAATTTACCTTTTGGTGATTATTTTGGGGGTTTCTTTTCACTGTTCAGTATCGTGGGTCTTATAATAGATCAAAGGTGTCATAATTTTGTAATTTTGAGAGAGATAAAGGACATAACTTTATATGGGATTTTGGATTTGTTTTGCTTTGAATTTGTTCATGAAGGTTGTGAAGGACTACATGGAAAAAGAAGAGACCATGATTGAAAACCGAGATAAAAATATCTCCCTTTTTACTGTGTCAGTTTTATAGGCTATTTGTAAAAAATTCTGTATTTTTGGATCATAATGGAAGGTGATCGCGACATGTTCGAGGTTATGCTAACGTGAGAATTGGGGTAATCTATTAACCTTTATTCTCATTGTTTCTCAGAGGAAAATGATAGAGCAGTTCGTCGGTGTCAGTCATTCTTTAAGGCGAGAGGAGGATGACATAAGGCTTCCATCACTTTCCATAACTCTATTTTAGTTCTTATCATCAGAGAATTAAATTCAAGTAGTTAGCTTTTCTCTTTCTTTTTTTTCTTTTATTAAGAAAAAAAATCCTTTGGGGACCCAGAAAAGGGAGAGGACAGATTCGTCAATGTCTATGCAGTGCAAAGCCATGGTGTACTTCCCCACAAGTGAAGGAAAAATGAAAAGAAAAAGAAGGGTTGAATCAAGAAAGGACCAAAGTGATCACTTTGAGGTAGAAGGAATTGAAAGTCCCCACCATGCTTTCCACTATATGCTTAATAATACAATGCTAGTTTGCACTAATGAGTGGAATATGTCTTTTGGGTAGTTTAATTGGTCTTTATAGAGATATTAGAGACCTTTTTCAATATCATAAAATTTTTGTGATATCAGTATCATAATAAGGTGTATATTTTTTTTAGTAGTTAGATAGAATATAAATTAATATAATTAATTATATATTGTGTTTATGACCTGCTAAATTATTTATTGGTTTTTGAATTCATTGTCATCTTGAGATTTGGTATTCACTCCTACATTAAAAGTTATTTGATTGAGTATTTCAGTGTGAGATTAAATATTAAGTTATATTGAGAGAACATGGACAAGGTGATTCAATTATGATTTTTTTTTTATTTAGTGTTATTAGATTGAATATTCAGTTGTGCTGAAGGAATTACATCATTACATGTGTTAAGGATTCGTTTGAGTAGGCTTGAAAAATAATTTTTATAAATGTGTTTTAATTAGAAGAATTTTTATTAAAAATAAAAATTATTTTATGTTTAAATACAGTAATTAAAAAATATTTTTAAAATATAAAAGTAAAAAAGATATTTTTGTCTAAAAAAATTGCATTTAATTTTTTTTCTTTCATTTAAAATTTTTTTAACTTTTAAAAAAAGCATCCTTGTGGTTTTTTGTGTGCTTCACTTTGATTATCATCAGTCCATCTAAATAATTTGTTAGTACTTTATCTCAACAAAAGAAAGTTTATCTAATCCAGCCATAAATTAATATGTCAAAATGTAATGTGGCAACAGTGTTTACAAATTTTATGTATTAGATAATTCGCCTTTACAATAATATTATATAATATGTTTTTAATATTTAAAATAATTTTATATTAATATATTATAATGATATCAAAGAAAAAAAAGGTACAATATTATTTTAAAATATAATACATTTATAAATATTAAAAAGTAAATCTTCTCTATTTTTTAAAGTAATATTTTTTGTTTTTTTGTCTGAGTATAATTATGATGAGGAAACAGCATAGACATAGTGCGAATGGCATCTTGTAAAGGTAAAGGAAGAGTAAACAGGAGAGTTTGACCTCTAAGATTGGGTGGATAGCACAGATCATAGACCATTGAGCCTTGAGCAAAGGCCAAAGGGGGGGATTCGTGTTCTGTTCTGTTCTGTTCTGTTCTGTTCTGGTTCTGATTTCTGATTTCTGATCCCACTGGCATGCATATATGCGGTTTTTACTTGACAGTTCCACCTTCTGGGCCCAACTGCAAATGTTGTCACTTGTCAGTGATTCAGCTGAACTCATCTATCTGCTTCTCCCATTTATTAGTCTTCTCTTCTTAATCTTACCTCTCTCTCACTCTTCCATGACTCATCTCTGCACAGATTGCGCAAAAGCCAAAAGTAATTAGGTCCATGGTCGGGACAACGGTCAAATTCAGAAGTCAAGGACCAGGTTGGATTTAGATCCGGGAGTTAGTATCGGGTTCGAGATTAAGTTTAGTTTTAAATGTTTAAAATATTTAAATAATTTAAATGTTTAAAATATTTTTTAAAAATTATTAAATAATTTATTTATTATTAATTATAAATTTTTTAAAAAATTATTGTTTTTTAAAATTATTCAATACCTATTATTAATTATAAAAAATATTTTAAAAAGTATTTAATATATTTTTTGTTTATATAAATATTATTAAGAGAATTAAATAAATAATTTAAATTTTATAAGTTTATTTTTTTTAACAAATGATATTTTATATATAAATTATTAAATTAAGGTTAAATTTAAAATTGAGTTAAGTTATAATTTTTTTTTTAATTTTTAAGTAAATTATGTGTATATTTTTTTAATAAATAAAATGATCATATAATTAAAATATTTTTTTTTGTTAAAAAATAATTTATTTTTTTATTTTTAAAATAATATTTAGTATCTTTACTAATGCATAAAAATATGAATATATCTTATAATAATATAATAAGTATAATGTTTTAAAAATCAAACCAATCATACGAATCGATAGAGATAAAAGGTAAATTATTTAATCATGGTCGAATCAATATTTTAATTATATAATATATATATTTTAATTTTTATATATAATTATATATAATGTAATCTAATAATATATTATTAAATAACAGACATCACATCTTCTACAAATAACATAAACTCCTACGATTTCACCTCCCAGACATATCACAGCATTTTTCTCTACAAGCACAAATTAGTGAATATAAAAATCTTCTTGAAATTGGTGTATGTAATAATATTCACACACATCATCTCACATATATTATTTTATTTATTTATTATTTATTATTATAATTATTTTATAATATATCAATAATAAAAAATATAAAAAATTAATATATAAATATCATTATTCTAAATTATTTAATTCATACTAATGAAACTTGATTCTTAGTACTTTAAACAAACTTTAATATGCAAGCAAAGAAAGCTGGAGGGAGAGAACTAGTGCAAAATGGTGGGATGATCGTAAACGGGTGAGTGAAAAGAAAAATATGTAGAACTAAGGAAGAAGCAAAACTTAATCCAGATATCAATTGTCAATTTTATGATGTGTACAATGCTTGGAGGTAATGACAACACTAACCTTGACAACTCCACAGAATATCGTGACAGATTCAAAGATTGAAGGGGGGAAAAAAAAGTAAGCCCTCCCAAATGACGCCAAATTGATAAAAATCTATGAACTAAGGAATTGGAAAATTTTTTGGGTTGAACCTTGGTTCATTGAATTTATTATTGGTTCAATAAAAAATGGGTTTTTAGGATATTTCGGACCAACCAAGCTTCAAGTTCCTTGTCTTATTGGCTAGGTTAGTCCAGTTTTAATAATCATGAGTAAGTGATTGAAAAATAAGAATAAGTTCATCTTTTTACATATTTATAAGAAAGTTGAGTATTATTTTATAAAAAATAAGATTGTTGTGTATTATATTATTAAATTTAAAAGAAAAATTAAGGTAATTTGTAATTTATTAAATACTTCATTCCAACATAATTTAAGAAAATATTGTTTTTGCATATATTAAACATTCTCACTAATTATTAAGATATATGTTACATAAGTCTAGATTGCTTGTATAATTAATTATTTGTGATAAATTAATAAAATTTTTCCATAAAAAATTTATATTAAACACCACATTAATGTTCTATTAGCCTGGGACTAAGAGTGATATTTTATGTTAGATTATAAACAAACTATGCTTTGTGTCATTGCTTTTAAAAGAAAACCTCATAAAAAGCTGTTAGATCTCATCTATTAGTGGAGAGGGAATAATTTGTAAAAATCTTAAATTCAAACTTTGTAAAATCTTAAATTTAAACTTTCATGTCATTATATATATAAAACTCACAAATTAATGATTGTGTTATTTCCTTTACTTATTACAATTTAAGTTAATTATTCTCTTGTAACTATGTTTTAAAGTATTTAATTTTTTGTCTATTAAATAATTTTATAATAATACTAAAAATATTCAATGATAAAATTTTATACAGTGCATGAAACATAATTCAAGTAATACTTTCTTTATAATTAAGTATTAAGATTCTTAAAATTATAGGTTTAAACTCATATTTCTCCATCTATCAAGAATTGGAGGAGAAGTTTGATACGACGATTGTGTGACTGTTTCTCACAACAGGGGCATGGGCTCCACTTCACAGGCATGGAGCCCGCGCCCTTGTTGTGAGAGACAGTCGCACATGCGACCGTTGTATAATAGTTTTATTCTAGGAATTGAAGGTTTAAACATTCATTCTCTCCAGTTTTTCTATTGATTAAAAAAAAAAGAAAAAGATAATGTTTTATGTGAAACCGCCCAACCTGATTTTTCTCTTGAAATTAGAATTATTCTTTGCACATACAGGCAGAATATTAATTGAAGCTAACTCAAGGAAATCACTCATTAATGGGAACTCTTTTTTCCTAGAAGTTGCAAAGCTCCTTAAGTTGAAGAAGGTTTTTCACATTTAAGCCATCCCAATAATATTGGAACACTGAAATTCAAAATATATATAAGTGAAACAAAACATTCAACAATGATAATTTTATTGTTTTAACGTTGACATAATTATTTTAGTTAAATTTTAGACGAAATATATCAAAATATTTAAGGGATACCAAAATGAAGTTACATAAAATTAAATGACACATTTTAAATTACACAAAATAAATTAATTTTTGGCTAAAAGTATATTTTTGTACTCTCTTTTCCATAAGACCATGGAATAACAGAAAAAAGAGTTTTTTTTTTTTTTTCATCACAAAACTTTACCTTTTTCTTTATGAGATTGGCCCCAAAAGTACGTGAATCCCATTAAAAAACGAAAATCAAGACAAAGTTATAATTTTTTTTTAAAAAAATTACACACTTTTTTTTATTACAATCTCTTACACCTTCATTTTAATCACTTAATATATTATAAAATAATAATAATATATAATAAATATAAATAATAAATATAAAAAATATAAGAATAATATTAAAAAATAATATACAAATAACATTAATTTTATTGTGTTATAATGGTGTACAATACAAGAAATATGAAAATGTAATTTTTAACTTACATCTAAATATATCAGTACTTTTAAATATTTATTTATTATTACATTTTTAATATTTTTATCTTGTTTTAATTTTTAATTTTTTAAGCATTGTGTTCTAATTTTTTATTTAAAAAACGTGGAAATAAAAAAGAAAGAAAATGGAAGTGGCGCCTCAGACTTTGTTATCAAAAAGTTAAGATGGAAGTTAAAATGTCTCTTTCTCCAGCTTTCACTTTGATATCCATTTTTATATGATAATTATATATGAATAGGACGAGAAGAAGTGTTAAATGATTGGTTTTCGTGTTTTATAAGCATTTTAACGTGATCCTTTGTTTGTGGTTGGTCGTTTTTCGTATTAGGCAGGCCTAATAGCTTAGCTGTTGTCGTTTTGATAAGGATCCCAGCCCCACCGGTTTTGTGCCAATTTCCTTAGGGCAACAACAACCATGCCCAATTAATTTCTTTCTTTGTACATTGATGGCATAACTGGTAGAGATCAAAATAAATTAATTTCTTCTTCAATGTTTTCTTTAGATTAGTTATTTTGGGTTGGTCACGATATATAATGTGTCTAGGTTGAGCTATGCCATATTTAGTTCGATCAATTACCCTACGTGCTTAGGTCATCTAAACTCATCATTGTGCCTCTAACAATCTTTCATTTTGAGTGGAGTCATAAAAATCCCACATTGTCTAAATAGAATAATTAAATATTATATATAAGCTTGAAGTATCAGTTCAACAAACTAATTTTTTAAGAGAAATTAAGGTCAAGTAAATTCATTTTGAGTAATCATCATTTATCATCTTATCATGAAATATGTTAAAATGGTAATTTATTTTCTTATTATTGTAAACGTTTAATAAATTGATTTGCAGAATGTTGTGATTAGACTTAATTACTGACTTGATTTATTTGAATATGGATGATATTTTTTGAGAAAAAATAATAAAAGTTTAGGTTTAAATCGGGGCTCAAAATTTGATAAAATATTATTTTTAAAAAATATATGAAAAGTTAATTTTTTTAAATTTTTTTTTAAAAAATAATACATAATTTTAAAACTATGATATTATATATTTACCAAATAAACATTTAAAAAGCCCGAATTTTATTTAATTTTTTCTATTTGACCTCAAATTTAACTATTTTAAAGTCAGGCCTCTTTGGGCTATGATCAAATCTATATGTTATATAAGCATACTAATTTTGAAAATATTTCTTTAAAAATCACATAATCTTATTATTGGTTATACTCCCTAACACCTTGATAAGGACCTAAGTGTCTTTATCTCAACTACTTATAAGGGGGTCATCAATCTTAACTCCAGGTAGGTTTCCAGTGCCACCTTACAATTTCTATATCGTTTGACTTTACTCCCACTCACATATATTTGCTAATTTAGCTATTAAACTACGCAACGAAATCACTGTTGCCTTAATTCTTTAACTAACCCTTATCCTTACAAATAATGTCCACCAAGTCAACCGCCACTGTAGGATCATATACTCATTCGTTAATGGGTATAAAAATTTCTTTTTTCGAATAGTCAAGAGTTCCATTTTTATCACTTAAGTTGTAGTAATTAAATTTAGATAAATTCTTCTCTCACACAATTTATTTTAATCACTCATAATAAAAAAATAAGTGAATGATCAATGATTGAAAAAATTATATATATAATTTTGTAAAAAAGATATTGTGAGAATAAAATACAATGACCAAAATACTAAAATAGACTAGTCTATTAGATTGAAAAAATTGAAAACTTGTAATCTATAGCCAATTCAATTGGCCTTTAAAAATTAGTCACAAAATTAATAAATGCATCAAAATAGATTAAAATCGCTTAAAATCGATCAAAAAATTAATCCATTAGTTTATTTATTTTTTTCTTTTTGTAAAATAATGTCATTTTGCTATTATTTTTTATGAAATTGTAAATTAAAAAAATATTATTTTAATTATTTTTAATATAAATTAATATAATACATATATTCTTTATTATTCTAAACATATTTCATATATATTTAAATAATTTAATAATATTTTATATATATTGATAATTTAATATGCATTATTTAATTATTTTTATATTAAATTATCAAGATTTTATATTATATCATAAATATATAATGTTATATAATAAAAAATATTTTATTATCACTCAAACCAGCAAACTTAAGATTAAATCACTCATCCAATTTTTAAAAAATTAATAAAATACGTCTTAAATTTATGCGAAAATTGGGCTTGGACAAATTGGGGTCAGACTCATCTCTTTTAATATCATTTGTCATTTTGGCTTAAGTTTTAGTCTGATTCAATTTTAAATATAATATAGGGAAATTTGTATTTTTATATTCTAATTTTTAATTGTTATTGTAATATCTTCTTTAATTTATTAATTATAATGCATTACACAATAAACTATCATAATTTAGTCAAATTACTCACCACCGTTTAATTAAGTATTAAAATTAATTATTTTAGTTAGTATGTGTTAGTTATTTAATTAAAAAAACTTGATAGAAACAAAAAATAAAAAGTTTATTATGTAAAATAACACAAATATCTTAAAAATAAATTATATGAAATCTTTAATTAACTTTTATTTTTTATTTCTATCAAGTTTTTTTAAGAGTAAAAATAAAAATTAATTAGAGATTTCATATCATTTATTTTTAGGATATTTGTGTTATTTTATATAATAAATATATTATTTTTTGTTTCTATCAATTTTTTTAATTATATAACTAGTTCATGTTAACTAAAATCATTAATTTTAATACTTAATTAAATGATGGAAGTAATTTAACTAAATTATGATAGTTTAGGGTGTAATGTGCTTTAATTAATATATTAAGAAGGAGCTTGCAATAATAATTAAAGATTATGGTAAAAAAGTATAAAATTCCATATAATATAGAATTAAAACCAAAACCTAATTGACTCTGTTTCAGAATTTAAAATTCAAATTTGGCCTTGTCTTTTTTGATAACTTATCTATATATATAAAGCCAAAATCTAAAAGCAAAGTCTGTTTGAGAATTTAAAATTCGTCTGAACCCAGAAAATTCGTAATATTTAAGGCATAAAAAAGCAAAAAATGAAATTATTGTTAACATAGGAATTTATGAAAGTTAATTTCTTTATCTTTTTTATTAATAATTATTCACTTAGTATTTAATCTTTTAAAGTGAAACCTATATTTTGATCCTACTGGAATGAATAACAAATGTAAACTAAAGTCTTCCTCTCCATGTGCAATTTGATCCCGGTGCCTCCTACAATTATTAGACTAAAGATCATGAAACTGTTTCCCACCAAAATTTGTTGTCAATTTTTTTTTGTTCTTGTTCAGCTACACATTTTTTTTTATACATTTCTCATATTGTAATTTTTTATTTTTACCTTCAACTATTTATTTTTACATTTTTAGGTTATTTTTTATGTTTGATAATTTTTTAAAAATATTTTTAGATATTTTTAATTTTCCTTTAAACAATAAAAAATTTTAATGTAATTATTTTAAAAATATTGTTCAAACATATTATTTGTAATACCCAATTTTTTTTCAAAAAAATGGTGAATAAGTGCCTGAATGTAAATAATTTAAACTCGAAGGATTAGAGAATAAATTATAATAAATTAGGAACTTATAAGAACTTGCTAAAAGGTCCCTCACCCCCTTCAAATACGGCCACCCGAAAAACCCCAAATCACTTCCCTGTTTCAGCGCTCAACCCCCATTGTCGTAAACCGTCCTCTTCCTCGCGCGTTCGTCTCCTCAGCCGGGTTCACTGTCGTCGATCACCACTGCCCAGCCACCGGCGATCACCTCCGTCCCAGCCCAACCAACCGTAGTTCTAGCCACCATGGTGTCTGTCCCCTGCTGCATTTTTTGTGGGTGCGTGCTGCCATAGCTATGGTAGTTTGGAGAACTTTCTGCTGCCATTCATTTTGCTGTAGTACAAAGACGTGTGGGAATTCATCTACAAGCTTCAATCAATGTAAGTCCATTGGGCATCCGTCTCACACAAGAATATATACATATGTATGAATTCTGTAGTTGTCTCAAGTGAAACGTGAATTTCCACCGATATATGACGTGTCAATATAACTCTACTTGGCAGTGCCTACGTGTCAAATTTGGTGTGCCACGCCAGCTCTTACTGTTAAAATTGGATGGCTACTTAACAAAGGGACTAACTTTAACACATCATAAAAAGTGGGGGGACTAAATTGCTTCATTTGAAACTAGGGAGACCAAATTGCTGCAATTGAAAAAATAGGTGGATCAAAAGTGTAATTAAGGCTAAAAAAAAAGACAAACTTGAAAGTCTCTTTGTTTTTAATTGATATAGTGGGGTAAAAAAACAATAATTTGTGTGTAATTTGATTTTTAAAAGTAATTTGAAAATTAGTGGTTTTTTTTATAGATTTAATTGCAAAAAATTGATAGTAAAAGCTATTGTACTTTTCACTTTTCAGTAATTGACACAAAAATTAATTTTTTGGGAGAATCAATTAATACAAAAAGAAAAAGAAGTGAATTGATTCTAAAATTTTTATAGGAATTAATTGATATTAGATCAAAATAGAGCTTTTCTCTTTTTTAGACAATGTTTCAATAATCTCAGAGTCTAATGCATGAAGCTAACCTAACACCATGCATAATTATTAAATGGATATGTCATTTTTTTAATAGTGATTATAGTGTCACATTATCTATGACATCTTACTTAAAATGTATCATAAAATTTGTCTTTTTTTGTTTTCTAATAATCAATGAGTCTAACTCTTTTTTTTTTAATTCATTTAGCTTTGATACCATTAAATTAAAAACATTAATTCTAACTTGTTAAGTATTAAAAAGATTAAAAAATATATATTGACACCCCCCTTCAACTTAGAATTGTTTGCAAATGCCTCAATTTGAAAGTGAGAAATGAAGTCATAAATTTTGTTTGGGTTGACATTTTGCATTTTCTATCTCAATAGACATGTGTTTCTCATGTGCTAACTTTAATCTGTTACTATAAAAACCCTAAATTCTATAAAGGGGGACTAAGCTTAGTCCCACCATTTTTATTTTATTTTTTATGTTTTATTTTTCAATTTTTTTTACTTTTTAAAATTAATTAAGTATTTTTTATCTTATATATTTTTTTCAAAATTTTTTAAAACTTTTTTCAATTTTTTCTTGAATTTTTTTACATTCCTCTTACTATTCATCCATAATTTTTTTTACTATTCATTTGTCACTTAAAAAACTCTACAACAAATACAAAAATATTTTAAAATATTTTCAAAAAAATACATCATATAAAAAATAATTAACTAATTTTAAAAAGTAAAAAAAATTTTAAAAAACATAAAAAAATATTAAAAAAATCTTTAAAATGTCCTACCGCCTACTTGTGTGGGCGGTAGGATAGTAAAGGCATTCTGAAAATTCCAAACCCTAAACTATATAACTCCTAAATTGAGTTAATATAACTTTTAATATAATTCTTCTTTTATAGAAAAAAATATATTAAATAAGATAAAATCATTAATATATTATAAAATTAGGTAAAGCTCATTTATTTCTTTTAAAATTCATTTATTTATTGAGTATTATAACAATGGCAAGATACACTCATCCGTTTTTGGATTTTTCAGCTTAAACAAACTCATAGATCAAATTAAACCACTAATTTAACTGTAAATTAGATTCATTTTGTCAAGTAGGAATGAGTATAGATAGGGCATGGGTAGGGTATTTTAAAATCCATGTTCATCCTTGTATAAAAATAATGTTTTAAAAATTGAACTTGTTATTAAATTGGTAGAGATAGTGGGTCACGAGTCAATGGTCCAACCGTGATTGAATTGGAGAAAAAAGAGACATAAAGGCTAAATCCCTCAGGTAGGAGAAGAAGAAGGAGGGAGACGCTGATGGTGGAAGAGAGCGATGATATGAAGTATAAAGCTTTGGGAGGAAAATAGTATGGGAAAAAGACACTACCATTAGGGAGAGCTTTTGGGACAGTCATAGTGCAGATGAATGCTGGTTTCCTCCTTTTCTCTGTCTCCTTCTCTTCTCTCTCTCACTCTCTCAATTTTCTCACCTTCCGTCTTCTTCTTCTCTTTCTTCCATATTCGTCGTCATCTTCTCTTCTTCCAATTCCATCGACGGAAATTTCTTTAGTTCTTTTTCTTCTTTGTTGACTTGAAATAACCAGTTTTCTCGAATTAATCACGAGTCACCGAGTTTGCATCAATTTTTTGATCATCGGTTTTAAAGGGATTACTAGATTGGCTAAGCGATCGATTCCCAGTTCAGTCCAGTTTTTTAAATCATGTATAAAAATATTAAACCTATTCTCATATATATACCTGTGTGGGTATCAAACTCAAGGCCAGTTTCCATTCCTATCAAATCCTTAAATACTTGGACTCCGACCTATTTACTTGAAAATTTTCATATTAATGAAACTTCTTTTATACTTGGACTTATTTATCAAAATTCATTATATAAAAATCAAAATAACAAGAAAAATAATATATCAAATAACTATTAGTATATTCTAAATAACAAGAAAAAGTCTTAAATAACTACTAATGTCATCTAAATAACTTGAAAAAGCCTTAAGAAATCATTCCTTTAAAGTCTGATAACCACAAAATAATTAAATTAATAATGCTTCTATTATCATTTATTTCAAATTGAGTGACCAAAAATAAAGGATAACATATTAAGTATTGTGTTTTGGTAATATATAAAAAATTTAATTCATTTATCATAGTCATTAATTAATATTATTGGTGTCTTTATATGTTATAATTGTTTAAATTATAAATCATATTTTAACATCAAATTAATAGTAAAATAAACAATATACATATATATATATATATATATATATATATATATATATATATTTTGAAAGAATAATATAAATGTGGTTTATATATGAAAGAGATAATTTATCATCAGAGATGAGAAGAATAATTAATGATTATTAATTTATAAATAAATAATTTAAATTATTTATTAAAAATAATATATAATATATGCAAACATTCATTAAAAGTATATATGACATTTAAGAATATTGATGAGGGCATTTAAGAATATTGACGAGGGCAAGAATGCCCATCGGATTGTAATTCACCTTCCTTGTAAATAGAGACGCCTCCTCTCTAATCTAATCGCTTGGACCTACCCTAGCCTTAACCTCTGTTTTGCTTTGCGTCACCCAAACTAAATCTTCAGCGGAAACGACGACCCCTCACTCTTCACTCTTCACTCTTCACTCTTCACTCGCCAACTCTCTCCTCTCTTCAAATTTCAAAATCCACTCTCCCGTCGGGCGTCATTTATTTATTATTATTTTTCCCAAAATGTCTACCATTTTCGTTTTCATTTTCATTTTTTTTATTTTTGGCTCTTCAAATAATTTTACTGCCGATCAAGCCGAGCCGATCCGATGACGCCAGCCAGTCACTCTCACGCCCTATGGGTTTCCCCAACTTCACGCGCCCTTCCCCGGCGACCTCATCGGCTCGACCGTACCGTATTATCCCTCACCCCACCCACCCTACTCTTTCGCCTCTCTCTCTCTCTCTCTCATGCGTCCGGCACACTACTCTTCATCGACGCTCCTTTCTCTCTCTATATTCTCCTTCTCTCTTCTCTTTCTCTCTCTGTCTCTCCACCACCCCTTTGCCCTATTCACCGGTTGCTGATCTATCCCAGAGGCTAATCGCTGTTCACTACCGTTATTGATGGCGGATTTGCAGGATTCTTTCACTCCGCCGGCTACCCATCCCCGTCCGATGCCGGTCCGGGAAGATTGTTGGAGCGAGGAAGCTACCTCCACCCTCGTTGATGCCTGGGGCAGCCGTTATCTTGAGCTTAACCGAGGGAACCTCCGCCAGAAGGACTGGCAGGATGTGGCGGACACCGTCAATGCTCTCCATGGCCACACCAAGAAAACGCACCGTACAGATGTCCAGTGTAAGAACCGAATCGATACTATCAAGAAGAAGTATAAGACTGAGAAGGCTAGGGTTTCGTCCTCCAATGGGGCTGTTGCTTCCTCTTGGCCGTTCTTTGACCGCTTAGACGCTTTGATTGGGTCCAGTTTTACTACGAAAAGGACGTCCCCGTCGCCTCCGGTGGCTCTCCCATTGCCGTATCGTAAAACCCAGTCCCCCGTGACTGCGGTGCCAGCGGCCATGGCACTGCCGCAGAAGCGGGCAGCAGCCACAGTTTTAGATGATGGGTATTTTAGGAGGAATTATTCAGCGATGGCAGCTGCAGCAGCTGCAGCCGAGGCTGATGAGGATGAGGACGAAGTGGAGGAGGAGGATGAGGAAGATGAAGAGAGGGGAAGTGAAGTTGAGGAGGGAGAGAAGGAGAGGGAAGGGATGAGGAGATTGGCAAAGGCAATAGAGAGGTTTGGAGAAGTGTATGAGAGAATGGAGGGAGAAAAGCTGAGGCAGATGGTGGATTTAGAGAAACAGAGGATGCAGTTTGCGAAGGATCTGGAAGTACAGAGGATGCAGATGTTTATGGACACACAGGTTCAGCTGGAGAGGATTAAGCGTGGGAAGAGATCTGGGTCTAACGGTGAGACAAATTCAGAATTTTCTGTTTATGCTTGAAATTTGGGTTGATGGCATAGCATACTTTTTAATCAATTTTTTTTTTTAATTTAATGGAGGATATTGTGTGGTTACATGGCGTTTAAACAGAGGATACTGGGTCTCAAGGGAATTCCCCAATTAGTTGTTTGTTGGTGGCGGAAATTGTTTTTTTCCATAGATTTTGGACTTTAGAAAAGCAATGAATGTTATGGATAGTTGTTTTCTTGTACATTTAAATATACAAGCGAGTAGTGCGCTTTATACTTTGTTTTGGATAGTTCTTCATAGTTTATCATCATACATTTTGTCTATGAACTTTATTTGCATAAAAAACTTAGCTACTTCTTTAAAGTTGTTGCGTGTTTCTTCACATGGGTGTAGTATTGGTGTGGCATTTTTGGGTATATGATGACTCCAAAGCGAAGGACATTAGTTTATTTTTACATCTATTAATAGTAAACTTCAAAAGTGAACTTGGGTCATGAAGTCAAGAAGTGATTGATTATTGCATGATGTATTTTATAAAACTAGCAGCTTGCTTGTGAGGCTTCGTTTCATTGCTTTGCTGTTTTGGGATTTTTTGCCTTTGTCGTTTGTTCACATGTATTTAATTTTTACTATCCTATTTTACAGTCTGACGTTAGTTCTTAATTTGGAATGTGCTTGAGTTTGAGTCATTAAGGTAAAATTAATGCTTTGAGCTCTAAAAGGGTGGCGTTTCCATTCCTAAAATAGTGTCAAGGTTCACAATAAATTTTAAGTATACATTGGGTCAGTAAATCTGGGCCGTTAGCTGTAATTAGGTTTTTCTGATATATTCAAAGATCGAGATTTTATTAGAACAATAATATATCATTAACTTGCTGCAGTCCCTTTTGTTTAGGGGATTTCCTTCAAGACAGCTGATTGATCAGCTGGTAGTGAAATTTTAATTTGGGGGAAAGGGGGGGGGGGGTTCTTGTGAATTTCTGGTATTCGCTCCTTGGTGTGTCTTATGATGATGTCACTTTTGTGGTCTTTTGTGGTATTGACTGAGATAATAAATGGTTAGTTTTTGAAATGTTGATGCATTTTCTGAGTGGTTGTTGTGCTGTAATGTGTGGGGAAAAGTTTGTGATAATTCTACTTGTGGGTATCTATAACACACTGAGTTTGTGAGAGAAATTATGGGGTTTTATTGTTTGGTGATGAAGGAAGGTTTACACAGAATTGAGAGGGAGGAAGTAGTTTAGTGAAAGCCAATGGTATAAATTTATAGCCACGTGAAGGGTAAAGTTTCCAACATGTACTGCAATTTTGTCCTATATGTATAAACAACAATCCACCATATTTTTGAGTATGCAACAATATGCCGAGGTTTGTTGTATCTGTGCAAGTGCATTAATGCTTGTTAATCTATCAAGTTATGTTTGTGTTGTTTTAAAATGAATGCATATCATGGAAGATTTTCTGGAGATATTTTGAACTCTTGAATCTATTGGAATGGGGTTAGAACTCTTGTATGGACTCTACAGTTCTGAGTTATTGAGCCCCTAAATGTGTGATGCACTTAGCTTTCTCAAGTCTCTTCTTTCACAATTGAGGTTTTAGTTTATGATCTGGTAGGAATTAAATGGACTCTTAGATTCTCTACTGTGTTGCTGCCATGGCATCTGGATTCTGGATTGTGGACAGTGGGTTTAATCGTGGATTTTGAGAATAAGTACAGAGGTGAAAGGGTAGGTCTGAGGGATCCAAAACTGAAAGGGACTGTATAGTAAGTTGATTCTCTTTTCCGTTGGCACATGATTGATGGATGATAGGATAAGAAGAGTAGGAGTGTTATGATTAATGATAAAATGGGTATTTATTTGTAAACCAGGGATTTAGGCATAGACATAGGACTTAAATTGAGGCTTAAGTTTTGGGATGCCGATTGAGGCTTAATTTTAGGGATGGCCTTTATTTCTTTCCTTTGTTGTTTTAACCTTGTGTTTTCTCTGTCCTAGGGTTTCCTATAAAACTCTTGGCTGTGGACTTTCTAATCAGTTAATGAATTGATATAATCTGTTTCACTTGTTTATCTCTCTCCACTCTCTCTAAATTCTTCCCTTTTTCTGTCTATCTCCCTCATTCTGTCTCTCGTCCCTATTTTCTCTTCTAATTCTTCCTCAATTTTTCTTTAGTTCTACATCAATGACAACTAGTTTTTCTCTTGATTATGGATAGGTAGTCAGAAAATTTGAAAAGTTTGGAGGCAGTCTTAAAGAAGTATCTGATTTGAATTTAAAGTTAGTGAGATAAGTTTACGTTGTGGTTATATACCAATGCTTGGATCCTTACGATGGTCCTATGCAGAGCAAATGAGGTTTATGGATGGAATTTTGGTGGTAGTTGCAGTTTGATGGTGGCTTTGACTACCTACAGTTTGATTGGCTTCTGATCACATGCCTTAATCCTGTTTTGTCCCTTTTAATTAATTCACTTTTCCTATATTCCATTTCTGGTTAGGTGAAGATACTCCTCCTTTGAGCTCTTTGGTTTCTCAAAGCAAGATGGTGTTTATGGATGTGATTCAGGAATCTGGGAATTTGAATCCCATTGGTTGGGATTTGGGAAGAAGGATTACCTGTCTTGGAGATGTGAACTGATTCTCTGATGGTTTGGTTTTATGTGTTTATTTGTAAATTCTTTTGAAGTTTTTTTTTTTTTTTTTTTAATTTGAAGTTACTTAGAAATCTAGTAAACTTTTTTTACAGTGTTTTAACCTATTATGTCTTATCTGTTTTTGATGCATGACAAGGCCAGAATAGAATAAAATTTTGATCAATCTTGATGTTTGGAAATTATATACTGATGCCTGTGATATGAAGTTTCGTTTTGTTTTCTCTACATTTTGAGTTTTGGCTTATCGTGATGTATTGCTTCTAGATTTGGAATTTTTAGGATCCTTTGTTACAATGTTGTTGCTTCTCTCAATTTCTCTTTTTCTTTATATATAAAAGCACCACGTTGAGTTCAATTGGGGTTTATGTTTTTATATATTAAAATAAGGATAGGTTTGAGTGGAGGCATTCTTTTACTTTAAGAACAAGGGTGAAGGTGGATTCAGTGGGAGAGGGTGAAATAAATCTCTCGGTGAAGTTTTGATGATAATTATTAGAAAAAGGTGGGGAAAATGATCCATTAATATGTCTATATATGTTGTCTCATTTTATTTTCGTGTTCTCATTGTATGCGCTAGCATTATATTTTCTGAAATATATCTGCTAACCTACCATGTTTTTGATTGTTAAGTTTTTCATATTCTCTTGTTTAGTTTAGATTCAGACTAAGCTTACAAACAGTCTAGGAGTTCAGGGTTTAAAGTTCAAACTATTCTTTCAATATCCAGCTAAAATTAGAGAAGAAAAAAATTAATAACAAAAGCAGATGTTGATCTGTGCAGTATCTCTTGGGAGTTTAATGATAGTATGATACCATTTAACAAAGGGGAATTACGGATAACTTTTAGGCTATAGTTTTTTTTCCTGTCTAACCATATGCCTTCACTAGGGAAAAAAAGGAAGATAGTGAGATGCCCTGTTTAGATGTGGTTAATGCAATGCTTATTGCGTCATATGCTGAGTACATATCAATTGAAGCTTATTGTGTTGGTAATCACTTGGTAATAGAATATCTAGGCACATCTAGGGAGAACTTCCATTTTGTAAGATGATAAACGTGTATCTAGGAGAACCCTTTATAACTCAGCCAATTCCATCTATTTTTGGCATTTACAAATATCTTTGGCATAAGGGACTTGATATCCTTATACATTTCCCAAATATGCTTGGACACATGCTGAATAAGGGTTGGGTATTGCTGACAAAAGGGGGGAGGGGGGGGGGGGGGCAAACAA
>JASKGM010036485.1:0-23865 GCA_034509205.1 Ceratonia siliqua
ATTGCCAATGAAAAAGTTTGTGATCTTGAC
This sequence comes from Ceratonia siliqua, assembly GCA_034509205.1. NCBI lineage: Eukaryota > Viridiplantae > Streptophyta > Magnoliopsida > Fabales > Fabaceae > Ceratonia > Ceratonia siliqua. The sequence continues at coordinate 31 of JASKGM010036485.1, forward strand.
AAGCCAAGCTAACTTCAAAAAGGAATTTAAAGCATTAAACTAAATGGGAAAATATGCCAAAATTCAACTTCATCACAGAACAAAGGAAAAAGGAATCTTGAACATAATGAAATAGACTACTAATAATTACCTACTTAATTCATGGCTTCCATTTGTCAAGAGCAGTCGCAAAAACACCAATTTGAAACATACACATTCACTAGTACAGAAGAATAAGCATAAGAGACATGGTGAGCAGTCCAACCAAAACAATTTAAAACCTTAAGTATCATAAATGATATTAATTAACAAAGAGCATGTAGATTTTTTTTTAGATCCCCTTGCCAAGAGCTCTATTCTACTCATTATCAAGAAACTATAAGTAAACCTGTCAATAGCAATTGCTCATTTACTGTCTATGAAGTTAGTTGCTGCAACTAATGCAGCTGGCCAATCCAAAGCAATTAAAAGAGTACGTGCTCAACACAGTCATCATCGAACCACGCTTCATCAGCTCCATTGCAAGTCCTACAAAAAATGGGAAACTTCATACATAACTCTACTTAATATACTACTAACAGAATAGTATTAGAAGCCTGAAATCCAAACCAATTTCTTGAAGTAAGCCAATCCTAAATTGAAGTGGTCACAGCAATCAGATTTTTGGACTTCCACTGTAGCGTATACCTAACTTTTTTGCAAGGCCATGTGAAATGTCATTTATTTTGCTGGGTTCATCAATCATGAGAGCATTTACATCACAATTTTCAAATTGACACAAACTGAAAAAATTACACAAGGTAGTCATTGTAGTAAGGTATGAAATCCTTGCTGAAATTACCTTCATTGATTTCCTTACTCCTTGGCCAATGAAAAAAAGTAATGAAGCATAATATTTACAATTATATCATCTCCTTTTTTTAATTTTCTACTCATAGTTATTAATCAAACAACCATATTAGGAGTTATCATTCTACCCTTCCCATGGCCTTATAAAATCATCTACCTCAAAGACAAATCCTGAGACCATGATCTCGACTGCAAGTCTCTACAATCAGAAGTTTTATAAGAATTAAATTTTAAAACCATAAGCTAAGTGCACAAGTATTGCTGATAAAATGAGAAAGGTCAGAAAAAATTTACACACACACGTGTGCACACAGATCATAAGAAAAGCCCATGATATTCAATGAAGTATGAAATGCCACCCAAAAAGTAGGATATGAAAGCCATCAAAACTTACGCCTTAGTTATGGTTTTTTCCTATAGCTTTGAATTCGAATTCATCCACACTACCAACTCACCTAGCCATTTTGCTCCCTGTTAGTCTAGCTTCAGCAGTTGGTAGAGAAAGCATAAATGGAGGTATATAAAAATATTTTCATCACCTAAATGCAAGAAAGAGAGAGCCTACAGATGCCAAATGTAAATGTATCACAAAAACATATCACCAGAATATATTGCAAAGAAAAAATGGCCATGCATCTGTTGGGAACCAATGCAGTAGCCTCTGATTTGAAATAGTACAATATGTATATTTATGATATTAAAGTCTTACAAACAGCCATATACATTCTATGAAACATAGTTCTTCACACAAACTTACAAACACTAAGATAACATATGAACAAGACAAAGAAAAAAAAATTGGAGCAACCAAAGTATTCTTGTCCTGATAGAAAAGTCATATCATGATCATTTTGATTTATCATTAAATATATTTTATTCCACTGTTTGTTATTTCTTGAATATTGCATATGTGCCAGTCATAAACCTGTTCTTCAACCTATTAAAGTCTCTGTTCATGAAGCTGTCAAAAGTTCTGTATATAATAAAATTTTTATCTTGAAAGTTAATTATCTGACATAACAATCCTTATATGAACTAATGAAAGAGGCCTATCTACAGGTTGGCTTAAAGATCCTTCAGTACATAACTGGAAACGAAGGTCATTCATTCTTTCTAGATATGCTTATGACTGCTCAATGCTCATTTAAATTCTCTCTGGATTTTTTTTCCATCCAGAATGCAAGATTTACAGCAATATAGTTGTGGAAGTCATTTGAAATGAACAGACCTGCTTTGCTGAATTTCAAAGATGCTTATACAATAAACCTACAGCATGAAGGCGAGCAAAGAAGAAATTAAGGGAAACAAAGAAGATTAAAATAGTAGAGCAAAGAGAGAGAAATAATAATCAATAATTTAATTATTAATTAACTAAAACTAGACGCCTTCAACCGAATATACTCAAAAGTAATGTCCAACTCCACAACCTACATCAACAATTTTAATCCTTCAAGGGGATCAGCACCATTTACATATACAGAATTATTGCTTAGTCATACAAGATATGACATGTATGGTTCAGCCCAGATGAAGGAATTATCAACAATAGCCAATTTACATATACAGAATTACATTTTTATTCTTGCATTTCTACTGCAAAATCATTTTTCAGGGATTTCAATGTAATAAAAACATTGTAGGTTATATAACTGTTACTTTGTATTAACCTTCAAACTTGTAAGTCATTCAATCTTTCTGCAAATCTATATTTTTTCATTACAATGTTTAATAAAAAAAATGTGCATCGGGAATATCATTGTTTTATATTTCATATTAATAATGTTGAATTCCCTCTGCCGAGTGATTTCTGCAGCTTTCTTGCAGAATAGGTGATATTTTATACCATTTCCTTCTTCCTCCCTCTACTTATATTATTGCTTATGCTCATAGTTCTCAGCACAACCGTTTGACAGCAGAGCAGAGTAAGCATTGGGAGAAAGGTAGGAGATTGAATGAGGAGCTTGAATGCTCTACCTGGATAATCACGTCAGGTTGGCGTTTCTCGTCCATGGAACCATCAAAGTCATCATCTGCAGAGCTACTTGATATATTCACAACCTCCATTATATCTCTCACTCGTCACGAACAAAAAAGTTAGTTTGCACACCAGTTGTACACTCCATTTATTAAACGAAACCCTATTGAATAACTTGAATATGAAATTCATTCGCGATGGAATCGAAATTTTGATGGGGCAGTCCTCTGGGTTTTACTCGCTCCAGTTGTTGGCATGAATAGCTTGGACGAAAAAGGACTCACATTTGCGGCATCTGATTTATCCCGCGTTTTGCATTGATAGTTGACAACTGCTGTTGCTTCGTCTGCGAGTGAAGAGACATTTTACGTATAAACTGATTATCACATTTATGTAATGTACCCGTTGTGTCAGATTTTGTAGGTGCCGTGAGGAAAATCGGATTTCGGAATAAAGGATACTGGGATGGGGTCTTTCGTGTGGGGAGTTTAAGGTTGGATTCGTTCATGAAAACTGATGAAATTCTACTTACGTTTTCTTCCCTCCAATACTAATAGCAAAAAAAAAAAATTTTCCCTCCAATGAAAATATTTATTTAATTTAAATTATTTAATAAGTAAATTTAGAAAAATCACTATTATTTTTTAATGGGATTAGGATAAAAATTACACTCATATGTATAACTAATTTAGATTTCACTGTTCTTTTATTATTTTTAATCTTGTTTATTGCCATTGTAATCTAAATATTTAAATTAGATATTTACAAAATTTTATTTAATATAATATAATATAAGTTATTTAGCAAAAATTAAAATATAAATTATGAAACTATGATATAAGTATTTTTATTCATATATTTTTCATTATGTTTAATTTCACACCAATTATAAAATTTTTATATATGATGTTATCTTATATTTTTGTATTTAAGAAATGACAATATATAATATATTAATGTATTCAATGTTTTTGTAATATTTTATAAATCTATTATTCCTCATTCATAGGAAAATTCCCATAAAAGTTTCACAGGAAAATTATGAAATTACTTCTTTTATATAATTATCTATTATGATTTTGATCGATTTAACTGTTGGATGATACATAAGTTATGTGTTAATATTATGTGTCAATGATGATCAAGATTAAACTGTAAGTAGGCCACGATCGGACGATTTTTTAGCTTATAATAGTATGAAATGATAGTGAATTATCAAACAAAATATACAAAAATTAACATGTAAGACCAAAATGACAAGCTCCTCCAATCTAATGGTAAAAAATTTAAAATTTTTTATGACACAAATAAAAACATACAATAAAGTCTTTAGTGTATATACTAAATAATGTTTGCAAAAGTCAAGCTTAATTAAGTTTGTACGTAATCTAATATATTAATTCTTGCAAAAATCAGTTCATTTCATCGTAAGTGAATTAATAGTTATTGCAAATAGTCGTGGTCCCATATATTATTTAATTTTATTTGCAAATATTTTGAGTTAGTTATGGATTTGTAGTTGATTAGTTGTGATTACATACACTCATTTCATTTGAGTTGTGGATTTGTAGTTGTTATCCCAGACTCCCATTTCATTTGAGTTGTAGTTGTGAATATGTAGTTGTGGTCCCAAAATGTTCATTATGTTTTATTAGTTGTTACACTTATGTTTCAAATAATCACTAATAATATAAGAGAAGAATGTAGAGAACATAGGAAAGTCATCTACAATTGCTATTGTGGATCATTGGGAGGTAGCCGTGGCTGGGTGCTTGTGCTTTTGACCTCCTTTTAATTTAATGCATTTTATGTATTTTTTTGCCAATCAATAATATTTCACTAGATAGTTAAAGTTTGCATCCCTAATATTAAAGTTTACTAATATTCGGTGCGTAAAGCATGTCAATTAAACTAATTCTCTTATTAATAATATTTATTAACAAGTTGTGAGGAGATTTATTATAATGATAAGGTTATAAATTTATTTATTATTAAGATGGATTATAAATTTCACAAGAAAAATATGAAATCACTTTTTTGTCTTTATCATTATCCAATATGATTTTGATCGATTCAACCATTGGATGAATGTAAGTTATGCATTAATATTCTGTGCTAAGGGTGGTTAAGATCGAGCTACATGCAGACCCCGATCGGAGGATTTTTAAGTTTCTAATGGTATGATATGATAATGAGATCCTTTAATTCAACAATCAAAAAATTAAAAATTTTCATGACACAAACAAAAACATTGAACAGAGTATTTTATAATAGATTTAAAGTTTTTGATGCAATAGTGAATAATGAAAAAATATGTTCGATAATTTGTGGGCATCATATTCAAGATGGATTTTTCAATCAAATGGTTAAAAATTTTATATTTTGAAAAATTCATCAAAAGTATCAACAATAGTATAACGTATGAATAGGTGACATAGTCACCTTACTTTCCCGTAAAGGCAAATGGGTCTTGAATCATCATCTCATTTGATTTTAGTCGATCTGACCGTTGGATTACACATATGCTGCGTGCTCAGTTTGAGTGCTAATTGTGGTGAATATCATATTATGATAAATAAGCAATCGACACAAGTTTGCACATTCTAACCACACGATGTAATAGTAAATGATGAAAATAATATATACAAAAATTTGTGTGGAAGATGGTGAATGTATTCAATTCAATGGTCATATTTTTAAATTTTTAAGAATGCAATAAAAAATGTCATTAAGAGTGTTATGTAAGAAATTAAACTACAAGATACAATATTGAATGATAAAAAAAATATATTAAAATTTGTGTGCACCAATATATTAATTATCTTTTTCTAAGATGTTCGTATGAAATGTAGTTTGTATTTAGTGAAGTCTTTGAAATTTATGTAGATAGGTTAACATGGAAAACTTATTATTTTTTATTCAGTGTTAATTTTATAAGTATCAAGAACGAGCAATAGGTGATGGTGTTGTGTGATAAATAATTCAAGAAATAATTTAAAAAAATTAATATTTGACAACATTAAAAGCTTTGTTGTTAGTAAATTTTTTTTACTGGAAACTTAAAAAGCTTTTTGGTGTGATAAATACAGACATTTAAACAATGTAAATTTGTTGAACTTAAAGAATAATTTATTTTTTAAATATGTATTCTAATATTTTATTTTAATTTTTATATACATATATATTTAATTCTACACACACACACACATATAATATATTAAAAAATTTTATTTTAATAGAATACTAATTACATACATAAATAAAAATATTTTAAAATTTTAATTATAATAAAATTTATATACTTTAGAAAAATTCTCATATTTTATTTATATATGGATACAGAAATTGGCCTCTCCCTTCGATGATTTATGAATTTGTCTCTATTATAAAACATGACTTTTAATATAAAATTTAGATATTATATTTTTGTGATAAAATTAAAATAACAATTTTTAAATAACAATTTTTAGTTAATTATTGTCATGAAATTTAGAATTATGAATTTATGAAAATTTTAATTTTTAATTAAAAATAATAAAACTTTGGAATGATAATGATTTAATAAATAAATTTTAGAATGTCACTAATAAATATAATTATATTAAAAAAATCTTTTTACTTAAGCATATTTATGATCCTCTAGTAAGGCCATTTAAAAATTCCAACTACTTGTTACATTTTGGGCCTTTATCCTCTAGTAAGATTTTATGAGTTTGTTGTAACTGAATAGGCAATTAAGAGACAAAGAGAGAAAGATGAAATGGAAAATATATTCATGTATAAGTAAACTCTTTATATAAAAGTACCCATAAATCCACAACAGACAAGCCAATAATTGATATTGAATAAATTAGAAAACAAGAAAGATAAGCAAGCCCACTTTTTATAGGGTAAAGGTTTACATATAAGAGAAGGTATTCCTTATGAACTAGAAGCCCAAGCCCTCTTTGTTTTACCTGTTAACACAATTCCACTTAGAAGTTGAAACACAGGTTAGGTACTAACACCAATGCCAATGATCATACCCATTCTCCTTCTGAAATAGCATTACCAATGCAATTGTCAGCCTGCCATTAAACAAATCAATTTCACTGCCTCTTCACCACAATTATTAGAAACTCATAGTCAAATGACAGAAACCATCTAGTATCATGAATTAGAAGCATCTAGAAACTACCTAATAAAGTGAAAGTAACTCTAGGATCGTGTTTAATGTGGTGTCCATATCATAATCATACCAAATCACAATAGATAAATGATTTCGATCCTCACTACCACTAAAGGGCTCCCATCTTCGTTAATCTTTAAAAAAAACAAATCATTAAACTTAGTTAAAGGACAGAAGCTCTCTTAGTTGAAGAAAGAGCCATGCAAGGAACTGCAAGTTAAAAATGGGTGGATTTCCCCTTCCCTCCTTAGAAAATAATTGAAAGGCAATGAACCCAAATGAAGCACAAATAACTGTGCAACCCCTTTTAAAGCTCGTGATAATTGACAACCTAGCTCGCCTTTCTTTTGATGAACATGAAACCAAGCAGATGGACCAAAATCTGCTATAAATATATAATTTTACTTCTACTCCAAAATGCCTGTCCCAAAACACAACTCTAAAACAAGGCACAGTTTCAAGCCAATACACCAATTTTGAGAATCCTTAATATTTCTTGTTTTCCTTCCCCCTTCTGACCTTTCACATAATTATAGGATTATAAAGATGCAAATTAAAGATAATATGTTGCATTATGTGTGTATAACTATAACCTATCTTCTTCATGATTCTACTTTAAAAGCTATTTCATTTACAAGATTCATATTCGATATACAATAATGTTCAGGAATGATTGGTTTATATTGCAAATTTACAATTAGTAAATATACCGTAACACCCAAATTCTTTTTGCATATCAAATGAAGCCATAGGAAAGATTTATGCAGTAAGACTGCTAATTTCTCTTCCTCTAATCATGCTTCAGAATGATTCATTTGTTTGTCAACAATTAGATCCTCAGTTATTCATCAGCAGTATACTCATTTGAAACCATTAACAAGGGAAACTAGATAACCTTGCTTAAAAATGCTTAACTGGTGACCTTACTTCAGGAAAACTTCAACTTTAGACCTGGGAGAGTAGAAAACATTTTATACCTTTATAAAGTAATTTACATAAGAAATTTGATGGATTAAAAGATAAATTATGGGTCCTAAAAATTTCACTGTATACTAAAATTTATGCCATTTTGAAGTGCATTGGCCATATATTATACTTACATTGTCGGTACAAAGTTATGCCAAAATGCAGCTAAGGTACCAGATCTCAATATTCTTGTCATAAGGAAGTCCCAAACTAACCTCAAGTGCACGATAGGACCTGGACTGAACATGAGAGCAAAGGTGATTTGTCTCAAAACAACTACTCCCAAGATCAATGACCTTCAACTCTCATATATGAGAAAATGAGGTTAGTTCGTTGGCCAAGAGCTTCATTTTTGTTTCACGACTACCATAGAGCTTATATATTCTGCAATGGATGAAAATATAATTCAATCGTTATCTATTTATTATCAAAAGGGAAGATGCACCAATAATTGAAGGCAAAATATTAGCCAAACTTAAAATTCAATAACTTTTTCTGTCATCCCCTAGCTCCCATGAAAGATTAACAAGAAAATGTCAGAAAGCAATTATGTAAAGTTGATTCTCCAGTTTCATTTAGTTAGGGCCTAAAGTAGCATCTTATGAACCTTTAAATAATGTCCTTTTAATAAGTCAAGGAAGAGAATTAAAGTAGCCTGCCATTAAACTTCTGAAATTGTCCTTCAAAATTCTTAAATATATAAAGGAATAAAAAAATCGCTGTATTTGAGTGATTATTACATTAGCATCTTCAAAAGAAACACAGTAAAATGGAAAATAACTTTTAATTTGCAATTCTCACACAAATGCAAAATTATGGAATGATTGTAGTTTTGGCTCGGCACCAGAACTAAGCAAGAGAATGTTACCACAAGAACAAATGAAACAAAGAAGTCCTTATCAGAGGAAAATTTAGATAGGTGAAGAAAGTTTCAAATCCAATGTTCTTAATGACAAGAGCTCACTTGCAGCTACAATTGCTGAAAGAGCACACACTATCATCTCTACTAATTGCAATGGCAACAGGGTCACCTTTGTCTTCTAGTACAAAATTGGTCTCAAAGAATAATGAAACAAAAAGTTCATACATTTCAGCAAATTGTACAGAAAGAACTCCAATATAGTCAATAACAATTGTAATGTCATTTTAATAGTACCTTATTAGTTTTAGCTTAATCAATGATCTCTTCAACTAGATCAATTTCTGTACTTTATTAGACTGGCATGAGATTATTCCCATTACTCTCATCCTCAACATCACTGGCTTTACTTACAGAGTAACCTTGGTTAGCAAAAGAACAACCATTATCCATCTGTCAGAAACCCATCATTTAGCTTTTCTTTTCCAACATCAATAATAACTAGTTGAACCTATTTACATTTAAGAGGACATGAAAAGCATCGTCTTTGGTAAAGGACAGCTCAAATACAGAAAATTTCAAGCTTGAGAAAACAAGGAAAAAAAAATATAAACAATGCACATGTTTAGATTATTGAAATTCAGGGTTAAAATCAGAGAAAACAATCTCATCCTACCAAGTAGAATACCCAATAAGTAAACAAGGTGTATGGTAATCAAATTTTCTTTTCGTTCTTCCTATAAAAAATCTTATTCCAAGCTCAAACCCGTTCTTTGAGAATCAAGTCAACAGCTAAGTTAAGAGACAGTTGGTGGAGGAAGGTATAACTAGTAATGGAAGCATACTGAAATTCACCAGCAAGACAGTGAAAAATTAAACTACGCAAACACTGTACATTGTGCTTAAAGAATAGCCCATGACAACTCTATTTCCATTTACCTCATCAATTTTTGGTATTGACAATCAAACTCCATCTCATTTTAATTTCAGTTTAGATGTGTATATATAAGAAATACGAATACCTTAATGGCAGAGAATAGCCTTGACACTCCACATTGTGTCCAAACTTTACCAACTAAAGGGATGAACTCTCCCAATTAATTAAAGAAGATAGATTATGGTGGTTAATGCAACTTTCAGCACTTCCAACATGAAAGAGTATATATATACCCTATTAATTTACCATAGCTCAAATTTGACCCAGTATGTTAACCTCCAGTTCACTCACATCACAACTTTATCAAGCATGATGCTTGAAAATTTACTGCATAATATAGGTGTTCCTATTAGTAAGCAAATCAATCCATGTAAGCTAAATGAACGATGATGGAAGCACTCCGCAAATAAGATGAAATTGGTACTAAAATCCTTGCAATCATTTATGGATTAGAAATATGCTCACTGATACTACACAAGGAGGAAAATGATATTTAAAGGGGGGAAAACTAGACAAAAAAGACGGATGAGTACCTGAACTCATATGCCAATATACTGCAGTGGAGAAGTGCCATATAATCTACCAAATCCAAATTGAAATGACTTCTGTCATCACCGAAAGGATTGAAACCAGATTCATAGGCTAACAATTTTTCAGGATAGGTTGAACTATTGGAAGAAAAGGGAAATGGAACCAAATCGCCCATTTTTCGCCAGAGCACCATACATTGAGCGGTCTAAAGCTTTCCAAGGGTCATTTTGCAATTAAAGTTTTCTGTTGGACCAAATAGTAAATTTTCAAAATAATTTTCAATGCAACCGGTTACTCCGGTTGCCGGTCATCCCTCTAAATGGATCCAATGTCCCCCCTTCTTGCTCAGTTAATCCAACGATGAATATTTGGGAGCGGTTGTGCCTGCCGCTCCACATGGGGCGGTAGGATAGAACTTTCCAATAAATAAATATAACCCAGCCCTTATAGGGAAATAGGCCTTATTGGGAGATACATAAGTAAATATATAATTTTATGGTGTATAAATAATGAAACTGAAGTCTAGAAAATATTATTAGTAAATTATGTTAAATTGACTTAATCTTATTTATCATTCAATAAAAGGTTGCTAATTTTTTTATGATAAAATATTTATATTTTTTGGAGTCTTTATTAGTGTTTAATGTTTCAATAATTCTTACATGGAGAAATGGTTATTCAATTATAAAATGAGAAATGGCCAAATGGGTGTGACATGAAGAGTCTGGTTTAGTTTGTTTTCTTTGAGAGAGTGCTCCAAAGATGCAGACTTGGAGAGTATTCCAAAGAGGGACATATTGAAGAGAGCGAAAAAGTTGTCTTTCTTCTAACTCCAACAAACAATTTTAGCAATCCGTACGTATTTCCCAATATTTTCAGGCTTTTTAACTCAAATTTGAGCTTTTTTTATTTAATAATTTCAAATAATGCTTCCAAAAAGTTTGAGTTACTATTTATGGATTTTAAAGCTTTTGAGTTATTTAAGTGTGAAATTTTGTATGGCTCACTATTATTCAAGTTACCACAGTATGGAAGTTGAGCAAGGTATTATCACTCATCTAGAAATATAGACAAATTGGAGTTTAGAAATATCTCACAATAGCAGTTATTACTTGAGTATTATTATTCAAGCTAACGGGTTATTGCTGTTCTACTCAGATTTCTATCCATAACTTAATCCCCAACTTTCATTTTGAAAGAGTAATAACTGTGAGAAATTTGTGATGCTATTTGATTCAAAATAATAATATAATCTTAAACCTCTTTGAGTGTTTTATGTTAACTTTGAATATTTACGTTAATTTAATTTTAAAGTATAATCTTAAATCTCTTTACACATCGTTTCTTTGTTAGTAACTTGATAAAATTTAAATTATAAATGATTAAATGTAAAATGAATGAAATATTAAAGCATGTAAAAAATAAAAAGAGGGTAGGCTGGGCTGGTTTTGAAGCCCATTTTATGGATGGCTGGGTCCTCCATCTTCTAAGGCTCAAAGGCTGATTTATTTTAAGTTTTAGCACCTCGACTTACAGTGGGACATTTGTTTTTTCCTAAAGGGCGTTATTGTTGATATGTTTGGAGGCCCAGTTTTGGTCGAATCAAGGACTTAGTGTTGTTTTTGGTGGACAAATCAAGGCCTTAGTATAGTAATACATCTTGTGGGCTAATTGTATTGTCCAGTATCAACAAACCTGTTAACTATGGCTTATGAGAATATGCATTAGAGTTATTACTTATTAGGTGTATTAGTTTCTTTTTTTTTTTCATAAATAGCGGTACAACGTTAAGTGTATTCAGGAATGAAAGTTTGAACTTATAATATTGAACTCATCTAACATTTAGTATTAGAAAAAAATATCCCTTGAACTACACTTCATGGGCTAGGTGTATTCAGGAACAAAACCAAAAAATAATAATAAAAGGGGCAAAATAGTATGCATATATAAGATAGAGGATTATGAGAATTTTAAAGGGGATAATTATATTATATATACATACATATATGATAATTTTTTTTTAGAGCAATTTCTCCTAATTCTTATTATGTAGGCTCGTCTATGGGCGTATTAATTTGTAAAGTCATATTATTTCATATAAATATATAACAATTATAACCCAAACCTATTTAACCACTCTAACCCAACTACATTATAATCAAACCAAATTCAACCATTTAAGTTTACGGGTTATATGGATTGGGTCAAGATTAATAATTTAAGCGTAGGTTTTAATGGGTCAACCCATAGTTAATTATTAACCTACAATGTATAATGACATAAAGTTATGTTTGTCAAAAGACATATAAAAAATTATTATAATTAAGGATTATTGTGTAGATTAATATAACAAATAAAATAATAAAATATAGATATTAAAAATTATTTTCTAAAATATAATATGTACAATTACAAAAGTTTAAATATTTTTATAAGTGTAGATGTTTAAACTAGCCTGAAAATACTTAGCATATAACAAACAAAAAATCAATGTATATATTGAATTTTGACAAATTTTACATATTTAATGTATAGTATCACTAATGATATGACACCATGCATAAGTGTTAATGAAATAAAGCTGTTATTTCCACGTATCCGGATCCATACGCCTTCCATGCCCCATCAGTTTATTATTTTTATACAGTCACATCAGCAGCCTTTCCTCTTCCTTCTCCCCTCTTCCCTTTTGCTTTCCTTTTCAAATGGCACTTCCTTTCCTCTTCATCAGATTGTTGCTCATCAAAAGGGGATCCTTGAGACAGGGGCTCAGAAGGCTTGGAGTTCTACTAGCAAATCAACATCATCGTTCAATTCCTAAAAGGCAGCTTCAAAGTCATCGTCCAAATCGACGACAAGCTCTGCACTTCTATCGACGACAAAATCATAACCCATTTCCATCTGCACTCTCCTCTTCCTTTGCACTTTTTCCCACTGCAAAATCGGAAGGATGAGAAATGGGATATCTAAAATGGGTTTAGGGGGTTTGTAATAGCAAGTAAAGGGAAGAGGAAAGAGGTAAGAGGGAAGGGGAGGAGGAAAGAGCCACAACAACAGAAATTTGATTAAAAGATTGGGGTGTAGGTGGGGTGTGAAATAGAGATGTGGAAATAACGTTTATGTAGATGAAAAAATATGTGTCCATCTAACAATGATGCACCATGTTATTGGTGACACCTTACATTGTAGTTATCAAAATATTACTCTTAATCATAAAATATATTACTAAGTTACTATTTTAAATTTATAAATTTGTTTACGGAGCCTTTTTTTTTTAGTAATAAATGTGATGAGATACAAATAGGGACGACCCAAATTCATTAAAAAAGGCACAGTTGCCCCGCTTAAAAAAAAATTTATGTATATACATATAATATAATTTATTCCTCTATTTTATAGATGCATCACTTACATATATGCTTTCCTTATCATTTTTTATGGTTTTGTCCCTGCGGTCCAAAGTAATTAATTACTACACAACCTAAGCAAAGCTATGCCCAATAAGTCCTCACACAGTAAGAAAAATGAAAATGAGGGGAAGAAAGAAACACATGCAAATTAGAAGAGTCAAAGTAGTTTAAGACATTAAATGGTCTAATGATGTTGACAATGACATTATTTATGATCATCTTATGGTGTCGTATGCGATATAAATAAATATATATTATACTTTTTACTACTATTATAAATAAATAGATAAATTATGTAAATTTTATGAGATTAACATATAAATCCAAAATAAACTTATTAATATAATCACTCAAATTTACATATATGATTGATTTTGAGTCTTTGACCCTTATATATGAGTCATGAATCATTAAATGAATCATAAAAAAAAAAAGTGAATCATAAATAATTAATTAAGTCACCAATTGCCACCATTTGAAAACATAACTCAATTAGAGTTATGATTCTCTCTCTAAGTTGTGTATGCGTATATTTTATTGTCAAAGGACCCAACTTTTGAGTGTACAATGTCTGGTTACATCCCCCACAAATGTCTATAAAAGGCATTGTCTAGTATCAATGGCCACGGTTACTTTTCTCTATTTGACCTAAACTTGTTAATAGAGCTGTTGTGTGCTAGTTGTTAAATTTGGAGAAATGATATTTTTTCACCATTGTTCACGCCTCCCTATTTATCACTTACTTAATATAAAATAATATATAATATAATATAAGTAGATTTTTATAATAAAATGTATATTAGAAAGTTTGTAAAAGTTGTACAAATTTAGTTGAACAAAAAATAATTAGAGTTGTCAAAAGGCATAGAGTGGGCCGAGGATGGCCATTTATTAAATGGGACATCATATTGATGTCTATATCTGCCCATAGTAGCCTGCGAACCAATTTTTTTTTTAATTTCTTATATTTAATTGTTTAATATATGTATGTATAATTAATTTCATAAATATATAATTAAATTTAAGAATACAAGAAATTCTAATAAAAAAATAATATAACTTAATAATTATACTAAAGTCAATGTTATATTATAATTTAAGACTTTAAGCTAGCATTTGGTAAGCAAATATTTTAATTTTCTAAGATTATGTTTGGAACAAATCTACCAATAATTCACTTGAATTTTTTTTATTTAATTAACTTTTGTGTTTGGAATTTATTTTATAACATTCAATTGAATTTCATTGTTAATTTGGATTACATTTTAAAGTGATATAACTCAAATTAATTATCAATCATACAATAATATGTATTTTTTTAATGTTCATCAAAGAATTCAAAGAATAATATAGGAAAAAAATGTTTCTTCGTTACCAAATAAATTATTTTTAGTGGGATTTGAAAATAATAATGAGGTTGAAATATTTTTTAAAAAACAATTAAATTCAACATTTTATTTTATTCCAAATATGTCAACCTAAAAATTAAGAATTCAAATATAGTATTCCAAACAGTGATTAAAAAACTATTTATATATAATTGAGCAAGAGATATATGAAAAAAAATTAATATTTTTATGTTGTTCTTGTTTATGACATATAACCAGTGTTATCAGAATCAGACTAGCCAAGTTGGTCCGGAACACCTTAAAAAACCAGTGAATCAGGGTCCAACTTGAAAAATCGACCGATTAATTGATCCATCAATTTTTAGAGTTTTTTTTTTCAACTGTATTTTGAAACAAAAAAGAAACGAGAAAAAGAAGATTCGAGGAAGAGATAGAGGAGATGACGATAAAGATCTGAAGAGGAGGAGGTGACAATGACAAAGAAGAGGTGGCGACGACAATGATGAGGGAGGAGGGGAGGAGGTGACAACGGGTGCTTCTTTCCTTCTGGTCAGTGTTTTGCTTCCTCTAATATCCAAATATGAGAAAGGGGCTAGTTAGTAATGGCGTATAGAAGCTGGAAGCCTAGAAGGGGGCATATGTGAAAGAGTAATTATATTCATATACAACTTTTTCTTATATCACTCTTACACTTCCTCTTACATATATTATTTTAATATTATCTATCGCCTACCATCATCTATTATCATCATTATTTTATAATATATCAGTAATTAAAAGTGAGATGTAAAAAATATGTAAAAAAATGGCATATGAATATCATTGTTGCATGTTAAATTGGCGTAAACAAGATATAAGGGGGGTGGGCCACGTGGTGTAATTGTAACCATGCACTAACCTTATCATATTCTATTTATAAATACTAAATTGTATTTTTTTAATTTTAATTTTAATTTATTATTTTAGTATTTAAAACAAATTTATAACTTTAAATCAAATTATCCACAACATAGCTTTATTATAATTTTTTTTGTTTTTATTGTAATCTTAAATTTTGAAATTTGAATTTATTTTATAATTGAGAATGTTGTATTGACTATTAAATATTATATTATGTAAATTGTGAATTTATTTTAGTTATAATGAAATTATTTAATGATGTTTTAAGTATATTAGTGTTTATTAGTTAATTTTTTTATTTTAATATATTAATTTAATTAGTATTTATTATATATATAATATAGTTGTCTTTTTTTTTTTACTTTTTGGCATTAATTAATTATTTTATATGTTATATATTTTTTAAAATTTTTTTGAAAATTTTTTAATATTTTTTTACTTATGAATGAATAGTACAAGAAAAATTATGAATGAATAGTATAAGAAATATAAAAAATTCAAAACATATTTCAAAAGCATTTCAAAAAATTTTTAAAACAATATGACATAGAAAACAATTAATTAATGCTAAAAAATAAAAAAATCAAGACAAAAAAAAGAAAAAAAAAATTAGGGAGCTTACCCTAATTTAATAGCTTTCTTTACAAGTAGTAATGCACTAAAGAAGATTGTACTGCAGATGAATGCAAACAGTATGTTAAAGGAAAATGATGCAACAATGGTGTACAAAGCTATTGAACTCCTAAATGTATATTGATACTCTTTTATAACTAGGTTCTTTGTTATGTTATAACACTTTTTTCATACATTTCCTATGTAGAGTGTTTTTATATCTTGCCATCTTTTTTTTGGTTTTTCTTTACTTTTTTTATTTTGTATTATTTAGCCTATTTCTTATATATGATAATTTTTTAGAAATTTTTTGAAATTTTTTTGAAATATTTTTAGAATCTTGTTTCCTTTGAACAGTAAAAAATTTCTTTCAAAAGTGCTATTCAAATGAGAAGTAAAAGATTTCACAAATATTCCAAAAAATTACCATACACAGAAAATAGACTAAATAATACAAAATTAAAAAATAAAAAAAAACCAAAAAAAGAGGTGGTGGGAGGTAAAAACAAAAAAGTGTTATTGTATGGGAATGGTGATGTAACTGAGCATTATAACTAATTATTTTAAAATTTTTTATAGATATTTTTTTATTAAATTACTTTTTTATATTAATTATATACTTAAATAATTTTTATTTAAATTTTCTATTCATATTCCTAATTGAACTCGATCATTTATACAATTAAAATTGTATTTTTTAGTAGATAAACTTTTGATCCCCTCATTATTCTTCATTCTTAGTATTTTTAAATTACTTATTAATTTTTAGAATAATTATTTCTTATTAAATAATTTTATTTTCATTAATAATTATGATCCTATCAATATATAATTTAATTAGTAAAAACTTAATTTTGATATCTAAAATTTAAATATAATTGGACTTATAATTTATGTTTAATTTGTGAAAAGAATTTATATAAATAATCTTATTTAATCTATCATATAATTTATGTATGAAAAACAATAATTAATTTTTAAAATTTCCTTTGTTAAAATATTTAATAATTTAAAATTTTAATTAACTTATATTTATATTTTTTATTTAGACTCTCAAATAATTTAATATTTTTACTATTCTAATTATTTTTAATTTATTATTAAAAATTAAAGGTTTTATTATTTTTGGAAGTACCTATTAATTTTTTGAATAATTGAAATTTTTATGAAAATATTTTTTTTACTTTCATTAATTAGCATGTCAAGATAAGAACTCTTCTCTTTTTCTAAGTTATTTGTATTATTATGACAAACAATTCCATCAAAATGTACACTTTTATTATTGGATTATGTGAAAAATTGAAGTAAAAGATTGCAGCTCTGTGAAAAAAGAGAATAACAGGAAAAAAGAAGGCTAGGAGTGTAATAAACTTGCCTCCATCATTTAAACAAGCAAATCCCACAAAAGGTTGTAACAAAAGTTCTTAAATTTGTATAATAAGTTTTGAAACTGGTAAACCGAGCTCCACAATTTGCAACACGAGATATGAAATTTGTGACATAAGCTTGGAAGTTTGTAAATAGGGCTTTAGAGGTTGTAAATTGAGCATTGGACTTCGTAACACTAGCTTTGATACCAATATGTTGGGAAAAATACACACAACATTTTTACCCTAGCTTGAATGAATTTGTGAGGAGGAAAAATATACAAATCAAAGTATACAAATATAGAGCACAAAAGCTAATCAAGAGTGCACAAAATAAAAAACACAAGTGTTGTTCTAGCACTAGAAAATAAGAGAAAAACGAAAAACATACAAATCATTAATAGGGGTGAACGCGTTGTGGTGTGGTATGGTGCAGTGCATTTTTTTAAAAACTACAGACCACACTGCATAGAGAAATATAGTGTGGTGCAATGCGGTTAGTTGAAATTTGACAGTTAAAACCTGCGATGCAGTGTGGTTTTAATTGCGGGTTTAACCGCAAACATAAAAAATAAAAAATTCTGATGCATAACCAACAAAATAGCTGTAATTCAGTAATTTAATAAAATAATCTCCACATTTGATTTTAAACAGAAGTATAACACAACATTTTTCCCTTAAAAAAGGTTCCATATCCAAAAAAGAAGTAATGTAATAGTGAATTCAACCAAGAATACTTATAATTAACAATGTCATTCCCATTCAGGCTATAAATTGATATTAAACAAGCAAAGTGAGATAGAGAAGATGGTGGTAGAAAGATAACAAATTTCCAGGTAATCAAACAAGAATACTTATAATCAACAAACAATGTCATTCCCATTCAGGCTATAAATTGATATTAAACAAGCAAAGTGAGATAGAGATGATGGTGGCAAAAAGATAACAAATTTCTAGGTAATCAAACAAGAATACTTATAATTAACAAACAAAATTATAGGTTGAAAGCACTTTCAAGTTTCAACTCAATTTAATAAAATAAGAATAAAGAAAATACACCACAATGTCATTCACATTCAGGCTTATTCATAATTTGAAGTTTAAACTTAGGCTGTATGATGATAAAATATAAATACCTCAAGTGCACTTTCCACTTTTCACAGTGTTACTTCAAAGTTTCAAACTCCACAAAGCCAAAGCAAAATCCATGTTCAAAGTTCAAAGTCAAACCATCCATAAGAAAAAAAAAAAAAACACATAAGCTATAACTTGATATTAAAAAATAAAAAATAGAAAATGAATATGTTCAATACCTTTTGACTTGGAGACTTGAGTTCAGACGTTTCACTTAAATAGAAATATCAAATATAGAATAGCCCTCAGGCCTTAGCTGTCCAATACTTCACATTGCCATTTGAACTTTGCAGTATGTTCATTGTTCACAATACTTCAGAATTCACATCATAATAGATTAACAGGTTCAAATAAACCTCTAACAAGTATATAAGCCATAAGGCATCAATCAAAGATTCAAAATAACATGTTCACATAAAACAAAGTATATAACTATATAAAGCAATTCTATTTGAAATAAAACTGGTTTACTATTTGAACAAACTCAAGTTCATTGTTCACGTCAACCAAGAAGTCATAAGGCATTATCCAATACATAACAATTAACGACAGAACTGAAGGCAGCAACCAAAACTCCAAAAGCCAAAAACCTGTCCTCCTCAGTCCTCACCCGAAGACAAAAATAGAAAAATGTAAACAAATAGCTAAGGCCATGTGAGTTCCACAATATTATATAATAGCAAATATTCAAAATATTTGTAAAATTACAAAAACTCACCTGTAGCCCTAACAATTATTTCTTGCCTTCCTTCCCTACTTCACCTTCAGTTACATTTGACAATTCTAGTTCAACATCAACAATATACAAAAAATAAATAAGTATGCTATTTTATTTAAATTGTAGAATTTAAGTTTTCAAGCCTAAATGCATAAGAAAGAAATTAATCTGTTTCAATATACTTTATTTCATTCATTTTCCTGCAAAGAACAATCAGTTTTTTGGGTGCTCTCAACCAATTTTGTGCACAAATTAAAGACTCCACAATTGTAGGTGAAAGTGAGCTACAAAATGGGTCAAGAATTTGACCCCCAGTGCTGAAAGCGGATTCAGAAGACATAGTAGATATTGGTATGGCTAAGATATCTGTAACCAAGTGAGATAGCACATAATACCTCAACCTCTTCCCCTTCCACCACTTAAGAATGTCAATCCTTTATAAGCATCCTCTACCTCATCATCCAAGTATCTCTCTAATTTGTTCTTCTTTACTTCAATATTTTTTTGTATACTTTCAATCTAAACTTTGATGACCAACTTTCATCATCATCATCATCATCATTATTTTGTGAACGATCTAGAGAACTAGAATCCCCCTCATCAAGAGGAATAGGAAATTAGAGTTTGTAACTATCAAACAAACTTTGCAAGACATCTTTTAATTTTGCAAAAACTTCATCCCCAACCTCATTGCCATACATTCAAGAGAAGCAGAATTCCAAATAATCTAGTTTATACCGAGGATCAAGGATTACAACCACAAATAAAAGATAATTTGTATTACTACTAGGATCCTAGTATTTATCAAATTTGGCTTGCATGCTTTCTGCCATAATACTCAAACCTACATCATCACTAGACTTCCATTTCAATAAACTTTTTGCAATGTCACACAATGTTTGAAAAAATTGATTTGAAGCGACATGCAAAGATCGTAAAAAACCCTTAAAAACTTAGTGAAAACTCGAGCCCTCTTCCAATCTTCTACATTGGGAGGCCCCCTTTAGTAGTAAAATAACTACAGTAATGCACATCATCATCTTCAAAGTGTGCAAAAGCCTTTTCATACTTTGTAGCTGCATCCAACATTAATATATGTTGAATTCCACCTAGTGGGCACATCCATGCAAACACCTTGTTTACTAGCTATCTTTGCCTTATCTGCCATTCTTTTAAACATAGCTAGTTTTTTTGGGGATGATCTAACATATTTACAAGCAGTCCTAATTCTTTTTATAGATGGGTCAATATCTTTAGTCCATCATTCACAATCAAATTAAGTATATGTGCACAACATCTTAAATGCATATGCTGCCCCTTTAACCACATGCCATTCCAATCATTTACCTTCCTAATCAAATAAGAAAGTGCACTATTGTTTGAGCTAGCATTATCAACTATGACATTACCAATATATGTAATACCCCATTCTTTATGCATCTTTCTAATTGCTTCCCTATTGTGTCACCCTTATGGTTATCAACAAGATTAAAACTCAAAATTTTCTTATGTAACTCTCAATCCTCATTTATGTAGTGGACTGTCCATGTATCTGTGGTAAGACATACCCTCTGATATTTACTTAAAAATGTGTTCTTCAAATTTTCTTTCTCCTAATAATACAAAGCCATAGTATCCCTGGCTACAGTGACACGAGAAGAAATTTGAAATTGAGGTTGAGTAACTGCCATAAAGCCCCTAAATCCATCATTTTCAACCAACTTGAAGGATAGCTCATCTAGATAATTATTTTAGCCAGAGCAGCCTTACAAAGATTTTGATTGAACTCCAAAATTCCAACATCTACCTTTCCATCACTTTCACTCTTAGGTTTTCTAAATGCTCTAAGAGTTTTTTGCTTATTATCCTTCACCCCATGTGGATTTTTAATACACATTTCTAAATGGTATTTCATGTTAGAAGTACCATGGGTCCTACTACTGCATGCATATGATTTATCACAAAAATTACACGAAGCCCTTTTCCTATCCTTATCCTTAGTAAAATAGGACCAAACAACAGAAGTAACTCTACTACATTTTCTTTTTACCTCAATCGCATTAGCATCGCCATTATTTGCAACTTCAACATGCTCATCCAATGCAGGGCCAGTATGTTAAGCCACCAAAGCAATGGCTACAGTGCTGATTAGAGGAGTTGGAGCACTCCCAATTCCACTTTGAGTGCCAGTAGTATTCGTGTCTATTTAACAAAGTTACAAAGAAAAATAAAATTACTTTTGAACAAACAAGTATAAGGTAAGTTAACCATTCATTTCACATGAAACAATAACTTATAATAAGTTTAATAACCCAAAATAAAATAACACAAAATAATAGGACATTTTAGATATACAAAATAATTACTATATAGTATATATTGCATACCAACTAAACTTAATAGTCATAGGCATTACACACTCATTAGACAAAAATGTATTTATGCTGTACTCAATTAAATGAAGCATCTTCTACTTCCAAAAAAATAATAAAATCCTTTTAGAAATGGTATTTTAAGAAGGAATTATGGTGTAGGATCTGCCTGTGCTATGATTGCATTATTCCACAAAGGGACAAACTACATGCCTGGCAGTGTATAATCTAATAAAATGAAGCATCATACTAAAAAGTAAAATCTTGAGTAAAATAAAGAATACATAAAATCTTGATGGGGTTGTTGTCATTTTTCAGTAATTAAATACAGCTTTGAACCAAAAGCATCTTACCAATTTTGGCCTTAATACTACAATGATGAGCCACTTAATAATATTTCATTAATCACCACATCAGAAGACAAAAAAGACTAAAACAGGAAAGCCAATAAAACTAATTTCCATTTTCATATAGGGACAAAAATCAAACACAATGCTACTAATAAGTCAATATGAAATAAGTAAAGATAGTTAGATGACTCCATCAATTCAGTGAGAAAGAAAGCCTCTTGAATTGATAAAGGGGGAAAGCCCTTTTAGTCTAATTTCTTCTTTGATCTACTGATTCAAAGTTTATTCATGGGAAAGCCATAATCGATGATTCATGGACCTCACAGCACCGAGGTCTTTAATAGTGTATCTACTGAAATTACTGATAATGTATAATTAATCTTTCAGTAATTAAATACAAAAAAACATCTTTGATAGTGTATCTACAACACCATAAATTTTTTATTATTATTTATACCATAAATATAGCTTCATAAACTAATTTCAGAGTCTGAAAAGTGAAATATATGTCCATAAAAATATAATATTCAAGTTTATCTAAGAGTCTAAGACATTGAAGTTCAAGTCTCGTGGATTCATGGTTATCAGTCACCAAGGGCAAAGAGAGTGAGATGAATGGCGATACTAAAGATACAAAAACAAAATATAGATCAGAAAACCAAAATACATAGTAAAATTTGAAGAACCATTTGAATTCCACCAGGTCTCCATTGCGAATCCAAATGGACTAAACCCCACAAAAACACAAAACTATAAGCCATGAGGGTAGAGGGATTTAGAGGTTAACAAGAGTTACAAGATTACTCACCATCGCTGACTCGCCGAGAAGAGAAGACTTCTGGTGAAAGGTGGTTGAAGCTAGCGTTCAGGAGGGATGGAGTCGAGGGGTTGGCTGCGTCGTGTTCTTGAGAAGTGAAATTTGAAAGTGGGACTGGGTAGTCAAAAGTGGGAAATGGAAGTGGAAGTAAAGTAGGTTTTATACTTTATATTAATGTGTGGTGTGGTGTGGGTAAACCCACGATTTGAACCTCTTAAACCGTTAGCCACACTGCACACTACAGTTAATCCATATTTTAAATCGCATTGCACCACTTGAACTATGTATAGTGCGGCTTCATTGTTGTTAATGTGGTTTTGTGGTTAAAACCGCACGCTGTTCACCCCTAAGAAAAAGAATGTATCTTATCTTAGTGGTGTATAATATTTGGGAAGGCCAAAGAGGAAGTAACGTGGAAGGGTCATAAAAATGAAAGGAATGCAAATAGAAATGAGAAATAATAAATGTCACAACGTGACGGCCGGTGAAAAAGCCATCGCTTTATGACTTTAGGGCGCGTGAGGGAAAACGCAGAGAAAATA
>JASKGM010036496.1:0-14708 GCA_034509205.1 Ceratonia siliqua
TTTCTTTGCTGGCAAAAAGTTCTTCCAGATATTTCCACAACTCTTTGACATTGTCACAATGACTAGTAGCATCATCCGATTCAGGCTCTAATGTTTTCTGTATTTGAGAAAAGATTTTGTCATCTTCCATCATCCATTTCTTCTTTGCAGCCTCATTTGAATTTGCTGGTGGGTCATCAGTAAGATGTTCTGCCATGTCAATGCTAGATAAATACCTCCTAATGGTTGTCTGCCATTGAGAAAAGTTTTTTCCACTTCCATTTAGCTTCCTATCAATAATTCTAGAAGAAGATGTTATCTCAGTAACCTACTTCCTCTCCAGACTCTCATCAGCCATTATAGGGATGAAGAAAAATGAAATGGCAAGAAGACACAGAATGAGGAAACTGAAATTGCAGAAATGTTCAACCAAGTACCCTGAATAACCCCACAAATTCAGAATTGCTCAAACCAAATAGCAAGAACTTGAGGAACCGGTCCGTACACGTGCGAAACTGGCTTTTTTCAGCAAGCCCAGTCACCGACCGACGAAACCTGGACCTCCGGCGAGCACAGACACCGCTGACCACCCCTTCTGCACCGTCCTCAACCGTCGACAGCTCCACTTGGTGGTCAAAACTGGAACCTACATGTAACGTTTATATGCCATGCATTGCATATCACTACGCGTAACTGTAGTGCACCTCCAGAGAAGAGGAATGAGGAAGAAGAACAAGAGGGGAAGAAGAAAACTGGGTTTAGCTTGGATGGGTCAGTACCAACCCTTGCTCTGATACCATGTAAGCAGTGAGAAGAAGAAGAGAGGCAGAACAGTGAAGGAGTAACGGGAGAAAGTTTGAAAAGCCAGACACCTCATTTAAGGTTGGCACAATAATATATATAGGGAATAGACTAACAATAAGAATAGACAAGGTTACCCTTTCTACAAATAGGATAAGACACTTATACCCTTACAGACTAGCAATAAACAAGATGCCTGCTCGGATCCTCAATTTCAAAACCCCTCTACAAGTGTTCACAAACTGTCATCTTACATCTAGGCTATCTTCTACATTGCCACTAAAAATATTTGGGTGCACTGCCTTTGTCTATATTCATGCTCATGATAGGGGAAAACTTAATCCTAGGGCTAAAATCTGTGTCTTTCTTGGATATGCACCTACTCAGAAAGAATATAAATGTTTTGATCATCTTTCTAAAAAAATGTTTGTCACTGTGGATGTCACCTAGTTTGAACCCCAACCATTTTTACCACTCATATTTAGGGGGAGAGTACAAGTGAAGATTCTAGACACCTTGATGATATTTTTTCCATAGAAAGAATTCCTAATGGGTTACCTGAACCAGTAAATTCACACTAGCCTGTTCATCAGCCTGTTTTCCTTGTTTTCCCAAATATTGAAGCTGTTGGATTTGATATTTGATTCTCGAATCTGTTTTTAATCCAACCTAAGAATGGGGAGGTGAAACAAATGCTGAAAGTTTGAACAGAAAGGATGATGCTTTGAATATTGAACATTTGGGTGATTCCTTTCCACTTCCAAGCATAGACAATGGGAACAAAACCAGTACTAAGAACTCAGAACTCCTAGTCTACTCAAGGAAGAAACTAAATCCAAAGGAAACAAATTCCATTCTTCTGCAAAGCCATGAATCTGAGTTGAGGGAGGGACTAAATTCATCCAAGTGTCTAAGTAATATTCATTTTGATTCCTTTCAATCTAACCAGCGTAATGCCGAGTTCTTTGATGATCTTAATGCTCCATTGCTACTCGCAAGGGTATAAGGTTTCGCTCCAAACATCCCATGTCTAACTATGTATCCTATGACAAACTCTCCTTTTTTTGCATTTACCTCACATTTCTCCTCTGTGGAAATTCCAAAGAATTTACAAGAAGCCTTACAAGTTCCTAAGTGGAGGAAGGCTGTATCTGAAGAGTTAAAGGCACTTGAGAGAAATCACACTTGGGAAGTGATGGATATGACTAGAGGAAAGAAAATAGTGGGTTGTAAATGGGCGTTTAATATCAAATGCAATTCAAATGGTTCTCCCGAAAGATATAAAGCATGTTTGGTGGCCAAAGGTTTTACTCAAACCTATGGTATTGACTGCCTAGAGACCTTTGTTCCAATAGCAAAGTTAAATACTAAGAAACTTTGGAATAGAGAATTTTATTCAATAATCTTACTTCTCCAAAACAAGACTACAATACAAGTTAAATAGGAGAGGAAGGAATAAGTTCACCTATAAATCAGCCAACTACTTAAGGAAAAAATAGGTAAAAGAAAACAAGAACATAATAATGACAAACCATAGTGTCAGCTATCATTGACCAGAAGTGACAGACCTAGATATACTTTCAAATCTACACTCCCCCTCAAGCTGGGCAATATATGTTTATCATTCCCAGCTTGGATAAAAGATTTCAAACTGCTCACTATTGAGTACTTTAGTAAGGATGTCAACATTTTGTTGCGATGAAGGAGTATAATCTACTTGAATCACCTTCTGACCAATCTTTTCCTTAATAAAGTGCCGATCAATCTCAATATGCTTTGTCTTGTCATGACGAACAGGATTTTTTGCGCAGCTTGATTGTCACATTTTAGTTTAATAGGACCATTGGATAAAATATTTATTTCTGCAAGAAGTCTTGTTACCCATATACCTTCACATATTCCGAAAGCAAGTGCTCTGAATTCTGCTTCAGCACTACTTCTTGCCACATCTGATTGCTTTTTACTTCTCCAAGTGACTAAGTTTCCCATCACATAGGTATAGTAGCCTGAGGTAGATCTTCTGTCAGTTAAGGACCCGGCCCAATCAGCATCAGTATACAACTCTATATCTTGGTTAACCTCCTTTGTAAAGAATAAATCATTCCTAGGTACTTTCTTGAAATATCTAAGGATCCTGTACACTGCTTCAAGATATTCACTAGTTGGATTATTCATGAATTGGCTCACCACACCAACAGCAAAGTTAATGTCAGGTCTAGTATGAGACAAGTAAATAAGCTTACCCACTAGTCTTTGGTACCTCCCTCTATCAGTCGGTGTGGCCTCTTCTTTTACATCAAGTTTCTTGGAGGTATCCATAGGAGTGTCAACAAGTTTGCAACCAAGCATTCCTGTTTCTTTTAAAGGATTTAGTGTATACTTCCTTTGAGAAATAGATATGCATGTCCTTGAACTAGTAATTTCCATCCCGAGGAAGTATTTTAAAACCCTCAAATCCTTGATCTCAATTCTTTGGCTAGGACACCTTTCAAGTAGTCCAACTCCTGTATATCATTTCCAATCAGAATAATATCATCCATGTAAGCAATAAGAATTGCAATTTTCCCTCCAGAGGATTTCTTAGTGAACAAAGTATGGCCTAATTGGCCTTGAGTATAACCATGTTTCTTGACATATATAGTAAATCGCTCGAACCAGGCCTTAGGAGATTGTTTGAGACCATCAAAAAATTTTAACCACCACACGGCACTACCATTGCTCAGATTATCAAGACCAGGAGGAATTTTCATATAAACCTCATCTTCCAAATCACTATTCAAGAAAGCATTTTTGATGTCTAGTTGATGAAGTAGCCAATCTAAGTTAGCAGCCAAGGAAATAAGAAATCGGACAGTATTTAGTTTAGCTACTAGAGCAAAGGTCTCTTGGTAGTCAATTCCCTCTTGCCACAAATCTTGCCTTATACCTTTCAATACTCTCATCTGCCTTATATTTGATATTAAATATCCATAAGCCTACAACTTGCTTTCCATCAAGGAGATTAGTAATTTCCTTAGTGCAATTCTTTTCTAGAACTTGAATTTCATCCTAAACTGCCTTCCTCCATTCAGGATGTTTTATTGCTTCTTGTATGCACTGAGGAATAGTGACATCATTTAAACTTGAAGTAAACGCTCGATAAGAAGATTATAGTCTTTCATCAGTCACAAAATTAGTGATTGGATACCAAGAATACCGAGTACAAGTTCTGGTACCTTTCCTTTGAGCAATAGGTAAATCAAGATTAGTTTCAAAGGAAGTGCTAGAATGAGAGCTATTATTACCTTGAGTCATAAAATCTGACTCAAGGGCTAACTCTTGGCAATGATCTTCCTCCCTTGGTGTCTTTGTTTCCTTGAGTAAACAGCTTTGACTTTCCCTGTTTCCTCCTCATGAGGTATGTTAGTTTGGGATCATCGTGGTCTCCGGATCAAGGGTCATGGTCTCAGGTAAAATGGGTATAATAAGTTGGGAATCCTCGCTGCTTGGTTTGGTATGAGTAATGAAGGAGGTGGTATGCGAAGACTGGTATTCTAATTGAATTTGTGTGTCTCTCTCCCCCTGAATAGTAGTGTTGGGGTAAAACGGTTTATTTTCAAAGGTGACATCCATGGTATTGTAAAATTTACGCATGGTTGGAGAATAGCATTTGTATCCTTTTGGTAAGGTAGTAGCCAAGAAAGATACACTTGATACAAGTGGGATCAAGTTTGATCCTTTGATTTGGTGGAATGTGAACAAATGAGGTACACTCAAATATTTTCAGAGGTAAGGAAGATAAGATATTAATGTGGAGAAAAGCTTGATTAAGGCTGTGATAAGGAGTTTGGAAATGAAATACTCTTGAAGGCATTTGGTTTATCAAATAAGCTGATGCAAGGACAGCATCCCCCCAAAAATGGTTAAGAACATTGTGAGTGAGCATAAGAGATCGAGCTACTTCAAGAAGATGACAGTTTTTTCTCTCAGCTATTCCATTTTGCTCGGGGGTGTTCGTACAAGATGTTTAATTGATAATCCCATTTTTCAGTAAATAATTCCCAAGGATAGTATGGAAATATTCCTTCCCATTATCAGTTTGAAGAATTTGAATGTTTGTCTTGAATTGGGTTTGAATCATGGAGTGAAAATTTTGTAAGATTAGCCTAGCTTTAGATTTTTCTTTCATAAAAAATAACCAACTTATTCTAGAGTGATCATCAATGAAAAATATGAACCACCGAGCCCCT
Organism: Ceratonia siliqua; assembly: GCA_034509205.1. Classification (NCBI taxonomy): domain Eukaryota; kingdom Viridiplantae; phylum Streptophyta; class Magnoliopsida; order Fabales; family Fabaceae; genus Ceratonia; species Ceratonia siliqua. The sequence continues at coordinate 5,010 of JASKGM010036496.1, forward strand.
AAAATGTTATTCGCCTAAGAGAGTCCCCAAATATCACTATGGATCAATGAAAAAAGAGAAGTGGGTTTGTAGGGACGAGCTGGATAGTGGCTACGAGTGTGTTTTAAGAGTTGACAAATATCACATTGAAAGGAATTTGCATTTTTATTGAATAAGTTGGAGAACAATTTCCCAAGATACATGAAATTAGGATGTCCCAACCTAAAATGCCAAAGCATAACATTACTCTCATGATTTATCTTAACAATTTAGCTGGCAGCACAATGATTATTTGAAGATTGATCTTCACACTTGAAGAGATAGTGCCTGTCACTTTCCTTAGCATTGCCAATTGTCCTCCCAAAAGCCAAATCCTGAAAGACACATTGCGTTGAAAAGAATTTAGCAATGCAATCCATGTGTCTAGTAAGTTTGGTAATTGACAACAAATTATATGTTAAAGTAAGAACAAATAACACTGAGTTTAGAGTGATATCCATTGAGATCTTAATTGACCCTATACCAGCTACCTTGGATAGCGTACACTATCTGCAATCCTAACGTTATGGTGCTTTGAGCATGGATTTATTTGAATAAATATAGGGGCATTACCAGTCATGTGATCTGAAGCTCTTGAGTTAGTAATCTAGGGTTGTTGAACCTCATATTGGACATTTAAAGCACTCAAAAAATTACCTTTGAGCCGCAAAGACTATACTAACTATGGAAGCAGTAGATGGCAATGTTGGCTGGAGTTGGCCTAGCATTTTCTGCAACATTTCAATATATTCCTTGTTGAATGGTGTTCGTTCAGTGGTTAATATTTCTATGACCCAGATGTTACAGTAAGTCCTCAAGTTTCTTTGTCCCGAACATATTTAGGCTTCCAATCTGCTAGTTTTCCATGAAGTTTCCATGTATCTTTGGTATGCCCAAGCTTTCTACAATGGTCACACCAAGGCCTTCCTTTCTTGCCTTGGTTGTCACCATTTTGTACAACCTGAGATGTCAATGCTGAACTTTCAATGCTATTGGTATTACTAGATTAACCCAACATGAGTTTCTTCCTACTTTCCTCCCTCCTAATTTCTGCAAATGCTTCTCTGATTGAGGGAAGATATCTCATTCCAAATATGCGTCCACATACTGTATCAAGGTTTTTACTCAAGCCCAACAAAAATTTAGCAACCCGGTCACCTTCAATAATCTTTCTATACTTAGCTGCATCGGTGGTACAATCCCACTTGACTTTGTCAAGTACATCCAATTGCTGCCACAATCAAGTTAAAGCATTAAATATTGAGTGACTGAAGATTCTCCTTGGCAAAGATCATGGAGATTGCTTTTGATTTCCAACACTTCAGTTGTGTTATCCTTATCAGAATAGGTTTCTTTGACTGCATCCCAAAGATCCTTGGTAGAATCATAGAACACGACGTTCTGCCCAATTTCATTTTCCATGGTGTTAATATGACATGACATCATCATGCTATTTTCAGTCTTCCATTTTCGAAAAGACTAATCTTCACTACCTGGTTGTTTGATGTCTCCATATCTACTCATCCTTCCCTTTCCCAGGAATAAACATTGACAAAGATTTGGCCCATTGAATATAAGTCTAGCCATTGAGTTTGTACCTTGTAATAGGAAGAGAGATTCTCTGTGACATTATGAACATTGGAAGTAGTAGTGTCTGAGATGGTGCTATGAGTAGTGGCCATTCCATATTTGACCATGAAAGAAAGAGAAAAAAAAAAGGATGTTATTTTTAGAATTTCAGAGAGTCATGGCAATAAGTGGAGTGCATTGAGGCCCGTGAGGTAGCAGCTAGTGACTAGATTGCGGGGACAGGCCAGTCGGAGTCTTCTGAGGGTGACAGCGGAGGCAATGTCGTCAAATAGTCACCAAAAATGGCAGATTAGAGATTCAAATAGTCGCTGGGCAGTAAGGAGGTGAACAGCGCGTGGCGGTACATGGTAGCAATTTGGACGGTGTTGTTCAAGGATTTCACTAGCGGGAGCTTTCCAAACACGATGGTGGAGTCGAAATCGGACACCAACACTAAGAAGAGGACAAACCAGATTTTACCGCTACTCACACACTGAAAAGTCTTTGGTAGGCTCTGGATACGATATGAAACTTTTGAATATAGAATTTTATTCAATAATCTTACTTCTCTAGAACCTGACCACAATACAAGTTAAATTGGAGAGCAAGGAATAAGTGCACCTATAAATCAGCCAACTACTTAGAAAAAAACAGGTGGAAGAAAACAAGAACATAAATGATGACAAACCATGGTGTCAGCTATCATTGACCATAAGTGACAAACCAAGATATACTTTTAAATCTACAAATACTATAAGTGTACTTCTCTCAATTGCAGTAAACCTAAACTGGCCACTCCAACAACTAGATGTGAAGAATGCATTCTTAAATTGAGACTTGGACGAGAAAGTTTATATGGATCCACCACCCAGATTAGATGAACACTTTGGATCATAACCCAGTGAAGCTGTTGTGGTTGCAGAAGGTCCTTCAAGAATTAAAGAGACCTATAGAGAAGCCTATGAAGCAATATTGTGGTTGCAGAAGGTCCTTGAAGAATCAAAAGTATGTGAGATGTTGTGGTTGCAGAAGGTCCTTGAAGAATTAAAGAGGATAATAGAGAAGCCTATGAAGCTGTATTGTGATAACAAGGTAGCCATTAGCATTGCTCATAACCCAATACAACACAATAGAACCAAGCATGTTGAAATTGATAGACACTTCATTAAGGAGAAGTTAGGCATGGCAATTTGTTGAGAAACTTAATCATTTCACTATTACTCGACCAAATATATCCTTTGCAGTTAGTGTTGTTAATAAGTTTCTTCAAGATTAATGTGATAGTCATTGGTATGTTGTGATTCGCATCCTCAAGTATATCAAGGGAGCTCTAGCTCAAGGATTACTATATGAAGATAAGGTAAACGCTTAAGTGGTTGGTTACACAAATGCATATTTGGAAAGGTCTCCTAACAAATAGTGACGTAGATAGAGACTAATGGAGAAGCAGAAATTCTTGCAAATTCTAGAACTGGTACTTTTATGAATAGTAACCCACACACACAGAAGCTATCGAGCTCTCTGGAGTCGTAGAAAAATGAAGTAGTAATGTTCAATGCCTTCTAATGGTTACATTAGATAAAAATAGAAGTCTTTAAACCAAAATGATAACTCTGCCCTTAGACACAAAACCATTACCAAACAAAGAAATACAACTAACATATAGCCTACAACATAAAAGATACCAGCACAACATAAAAGGGCAGATAACACACTTAGGCCATACAACATAAACATAAAATAAAATTGACAACGCATCATTTCTTGGACCCCTTTAGACTATCCATCTTCGCATAATAATTCAAAGCAACATGCTCCGCATCAATCCTCCCTTCTTGGAAGAATCTCGACCCCGAGTTAAGGGACGGATAGAGAGGCTCCTCATGATCATAATATTCATATAAATCAGCCAGATTGAAAGTGCTAGAAATCCCAAATTCTTCAAGTAAGTCAATAACATAAGCATTACAACTAATTTTCTTAACAATTTTATAGGGGTCGTACTTTCTTGGCTGCAATTTATTATGAGTGTCCAAGGGGAACCTTTCTTTCATCAAAAACACCATTACAGGATCCCCTATTTCAAACTCTGCCTCCTGTGCAGGTCAGCAAACCTTTTATACTTGGCATTAGTTTCTTCAAGCTTCTTTCTCACTTCTTCATGTACATTCTGCACTTCTTCAGCCATGTGCTTTGCTGCAATACTCTTCTAGGGCATTGAGGGTAATTTGATTAAATCCAGGCCATGTTGAGGGGTCTTGGTATAGACAATGGAGAATGGTGATAGCCCTGTTACACAATGAGGGGCACTATTGTATGCGAACTCAGCTTGAGGAAGAGCATGATCCCTTCCTTTAGGCTTGCCCCCACAAATACATCTAATCATGTTTCCCAATGTCCTAACCCTTAGTTTGCCCATCTGTCTGTGGGTGAGCTGTGCTACTGAAATTGAGGGATATATCAAACATTCTCCAAAGAGTTAACCAAAAGTGGCTTAAAAATTTAGGATCCCGGTCCGAAGTAATGGACTTAGGAACCCCATGAAATCTTACAACCTCTCTAGAGAACAATTGAGCAACATGAGAGGCATCCGACGTCTTTTTACAAGGGATGAAGTATGCCATCTTTGAAAATCGATCAACCACCACAAAATCCGAATCAACTCCCTTTTGTGTTCTAGGAAGTCCAAACACAAAATCCATATCTAAATACTCCCAAATATTGTTGGGGATGGGCAATAGAGTATACAACCCTATATTTTGTGAATGGCCCTTTGATGTTTGACAAGCATAGCACTTTCTTCATAATTCCTCACATCTTTCCTCTAGTGAGCCCAATAATACTTCTCTTCCAGCATAGCCATGGTTTTATCTCTCAAAATGCCCACCTAGACCGCCACCATGGATATCTCTAATGAGCTTCTCCCTTAAAGAGGTTTTAGGAATACATAGCCAATTCCCATTGAACAATTAGTCATCACAAATATGGACTTTCCCCGCTGGTTGTTTGGTTGAGCATTTATGCCACAAATCTGAAAATACTTCATCATTCTCATATAATTCTTTCAAGTACTTAAATCCCACAATCTCCTGCTGTAAGGTAATAAGCAAGTCAGCCCTTCTACTCAATGCATCTGCAACTTTATTACTTGGGCCAGATTTGTGTTTTAAAACAAAAGTGAACTTTTTTAGAAAAGTGGACCATCTAACATGCATATTGCTCAAATGTTTTTGAGTATTAAGAAATTTAAGAGCTTGATGATTAGTATATAACACAAACTCCTTCTGAATGAGATAATGCTCCCAATATTTGAGGACTCTCACTACTGCATAAAATTCTTGGTCATAAGTTGACAACTTTCTCTGAGCATCATTAAGCTTTTCACTGAAATATGACATAAACCTCCCTTCTTAAGACAAAACAGCTACAATCCCGATGCCACAAGTGTCACATTCTACTTCAAAAAGTTTGTCAAATGAGGGTAAGGCCAAAAAAGGAGCTTTTCATAGCTTTTCTTTAATGGTTTGGAAACTACCCTCATGTTCTCCTCCCCATTTAAACTTGCCCATTTTAAGGCATTCAATAATAGGAGTAACTATAAAGCTAAAATTTTTGATAAACCTCCTATAAAAAGTAGCCAGCCCATGAAAACTCCGAACTTCCATTGTTCTAACTTTGTTCTCAACCACATGAATCCCTTGGGTACTTATAACATAACTCAAAAATAAAATCTGAGTCATCAGAAAATTATACTTCTTCAAGTGAACATAGAGCTTGTTCTCTCGAAGAGCGGATAGCACTTCCCAGAGATGAAATAAATGTTCCTCCTCCCCCTTGCTAAATTAAAATGTAATCAAAATAAACTACTACAAATCTTCCAACGAAAGGCTTTAATACCTAATTCATCAATATCACAAATGTACTGGGAGCATTGGACAAGCCAAATGGCTTAACTAGCCATTCAAATAATCCTTCCTTCACTTTAAATGATGTCTTCCATTCATCTCCCGATCTAATGCGAGTCTAATGATACCCACTCTGAAGATATAACTTGGAAAACACCTGTGATCCTTCTAACATGTCAAGTATATCATCCAACCGGGGAATGGGGAACCCATACTTCATAGTAATCCGGTTAATAGCCCAACTATCTACAAACATCCTCCAACTACCATCCTTCTTGGGAGTTAATAATGCTAGGACTGCACAAGGATTGCTCACTTTCCCTGATAAGGCCCTTCTTCAAGAAATCTTCCACCTGCTCCCTTAAAATCTCACTTTTTTTAGGGCTCATCCTATAATGAGACAAGTTAGGCAATGTGGCCCCTGGGACAATATCAATCTGGTGTTGTATATCGCTGACAGGTGGCAATTTATTGGGGAGTTCATCATAAAATAATTCACTGAACTACTATAGAAGAGTTTCCACCTTTTCAGGATATTTTTTGGCAATGGACTACTGCAAAGTCTCGGGTAATGCTTTAATAAAAACAATATGCACCTCCTGGGACTCCTTATCTACCTCCACAAATTCCTTCTCTGACTATATAATAGTTAAGAATAATTTCCCCTCCACTTTAGTTTTGGGGCTAGAATTTTTATTCTTGGATAGTACCATTGCAATATTGTGACCTTTCCATTGAAATAAGCATACATTATCCCTGCCTTTATATGTAACACCAACTTGAAACAGCCACGGTCTTCCTAACAAGACATGCGCAGCATCCATTTCAATCACATCACATGTCACCACATTAGCATAATGTTTCCCAATAGTAATGGGAACCTTACATACCTTCTCAACCTTTTCACTAGGTCCCTTTCTCACCCAACCAATTAAATATGGTGAAGGGTGAAGTTCAGTAGGCAAATTCAAGTGCTCAACCAGCTTTAGCAATACAAAATTGTCACAAATTCCATTGTCTATTATTATATCACATACCTTCCCTCCAATGTAGCATAAAGACTGAAAAATATTATGCCTCTAGGAAGATTCTTTTGGGCTTGGGAGCATAAAACCCGATGCACAATCAAATTAACCCTCTCTCCTTCATAATCATCACCACCAGCCACTTCATAAACTTCATCCTCATATTCTAGCTGCTCCTTCTCTTCCTCTTCAGATTCCTCTTCATCTAGCTCCGTTAAGTTGACTAGTTTTCTGGAACAACACATTGGATTTGTGCCCTGGCTGTCCGCATCTACAGCACTTCAGAACAACCCTTAAAATAAGGATTAGCATTTTTAGAGGCTCCCTGGTTTATTGACTTACTCACTTGTTATGAACTAACTCAAAATAGAAAGAAAAATAGAGTCTTTTGACTCTGTGAGGTGTCTAGTATTCAATGAACAAAGAAAAAATCAAGTACACAAGTAGTGGATATTCGAGAGATCCACAAACTCTCCCCACATTAGTCAAAACCAGCCTATCTCAATATCAGGCTCCCTTCCCCATTTATAGGAAGTCTCACCTAGAGTCCCCTGCAGTTACTAGCTAACTAACTACCCTTCAAAAGAAAATACCTTTCTAACAGAATCCCAACCCCCCTCCCTTGGTACAGAATTATCCCTATTCCAAGTACTCAATCAGTTACTCGGCTTCCACTCATGCTTTATTCCTCCTTCTTGCATATGTGAACCTAATAAAGGGTCTATCATTACCTGCCGCCCAAAGCTTCACCTTATCCTCAAGGTGGAAGGCAGGAAACTGAAATGAAATGTTCTCAAATGTCTCCCAAGTAGCATCACAGGATGGTAGGCCTTGCCATTGTATGAGCACCTCAGGCTTAGAATGAGATCCATGCGTGGTTGTCCTAACTCCTAACACTGCTGCTAGTTCCATGAGCATTTCCCATGCTGGTGAAATATGAGTGGGAAGGTGTTAGGAGGGTTGGGTATGGCCCACTGCTTTGCGCAATTGAGATACATGAAAAACTGGGTGAACAGTGGAAGTCTCAGGTAGCTGTAGCTTATATGCCACCTTACCAACCCGTTGGGACACTGGATAAGGGCCAAAAAACTTAGGTGATAGCTTCTCATTGCAGCATTTGGCTAAGGACTTTTGACGGTATGGTCTTAATTTGACGAATACCAATTCACCAATGTCATATGTCACATCCCTTCTTTTCTTATCTGCTGCAGCCTTCATTTTTTGTTGAGCTTGAAAAAGAACTTTTAAATCATCTAAAATAGCATCTCTCTCCTGTAATTGTTGCTCTACCAAGAACACTGTTGTTGTTCCTTTCCGATATCGAATAAGGGGAAGGGGTGGCCTTCCATAAACTAGTTGAAAAGGGGTGGAAAGTGCTGCAGTATGGAAAGCAGTGTTATAAGAATATTTTGCCCAAGGTAGCCATTTTGCCTAGTGAGATTGTTTTCCAGTGATAAAACAACGAAGGTATACTTCAATGCAGCGATTTACCACCTCAAATTGGCCATCAGTCTGCGGGTGGTATGCCGTGCCACGTTTTTAATGAAGTGCCCTGCAACTTAAACAATTACGTCCAAAGGTTGAGGAATATTTTATCTATCCGAAACTATTGAATGAGGTATACCATGCAAACGGACTATTTCTTTAACAAATGCAACCTCTACTGTTTAGGCAGTAAATGGGTGGCGAAGGGGTATAAAGTGACCGTATTTGCTAAAACGGCCAACCACCACCAATATAGTATTATACCCCTCAGATTTTGGAAGGCTCTATAAAATCCATGGCTAGATCTTCCCATATTTGATTGGGAATGGCTAATGGTTGTGGCAAACCCGCTGGGGACTAGGCTGAATATTTACTTTGCTGACATACTTGACATTTTTGAATATACCTCTCAACATCTTGTTTCATTCCTAACCAGTACCATTGTGTGGCCAGCCTCTGGTATGTTCTCAAGACCCCTGCATGACCTCCCATTAGACTGTCATGGAATACTCTCAATAACGAATGCTTGAAAGGAAAGGTATGAGATATTACCACGCGACCTTTGAACATTAATAACCCTTGATCAATAGAAAAACAAGTAGGATGACTAGTACCCTCCAAAATGGCCAGCTTAATTTTTAAAAGTGTTGGGTCCTGATCCACCTGTTGCTACAATTCCAAGACATCTCAAGGCTCCTCCACACTAAGTAATTGAAGCACTGGTATGGGATGTTGCCTAGATAAGGCATCTCCAGCAAAATTTTGAGGCTTTGCTAATCAGTTAGCACAAGAAACTTCCTCGCCAACAGATATGGCTGCCATTTTTGTATGGTAAACACGATGACCATGAGCTCACGCTCATATACTAACTTTAACCTTGCTTCTGGAGGTAATACATGATTGTAATAAGCAATAGGTTGCCCATTCTGCATAAGGACAGCCCCCAACCCATAACCTGAGGCGTTTTTTTATATAACAAAAGGCTACAAAAAATCTAGAAGGGCCAAGACTGGAGCTTTGGCCATAGCTTCCTTGAGTGTGGTAAAAGCTACTTCAGCTTCATTATTCCATCCAAATTTGTCCCGTTTTAACTAGTCAGTAAGAGGTGCTGCTATTTTACTATACCCAGCCACAAACTTTCTATAATAGCCCGTTAATCCCAAAAATCCCCGGAGTTCTCTTATTGTTGTTGGTTTAGGCCACTCCAACATAACTTCTACCATGTTTCTCTCAGGTGCCACCCCCTCGGCTGAAATGATATGCCCTAGATACTCAAGTTTCTTCTACCCAAATTCATGTTTCTTCGCATTGGCATAGAGTTACTACTGCCTTAATACCCCCAACACTGTCCTGAGATGGCCCTCGTATTCTCCTACTGTCCCACTATACACCAGAATATCCTCAAAGAAAACTAATACAAAACGCCTTAGAAATGGCCTAAAAATTTCATTCATAAGTGCTTGAAAGGTGGGCGGGGCATTTGTAATCCCCAAAGGCATCACTAAGAACTTGTAATGGCCTTCATGGGTGCGGAATGTTGTTTTATGGATTCACTAGACTTCATTCTAATTTAATGATATCCTGATTTAAGATCCATCTTTGAAAATACTGTTGCCCCATGTAACTCATCTAGTAACTCATCAATAATTAGGATTGGAAATTTATCTGGAATTGTAACTTTGTTAAGTACACAAAAC